>CAJJDO010000131.1:5514-20827 GCA_905183005.1 Paramecium pentaurelia
TTAGAACACTTTAATAAAGTGACAGCTGTTTATTTTGACATCAAATTTGTTTTTAATATATTTTTCTAATTGTTCCAATAATTCTAGATATCTTTAGAGCTTCTCTAATATTACTTTACTTTTCTAAGATATTCACTAAATAGAAAAAGAATATTTGATACTTTTCCAATTTTATATTTCTATTTAATTATCTAATTACAAATTGATTACAAGATTACAATTTTGAATAGCCTCTGGATATCTATTTTAATCATTTAAAGCTTTAACTAAAAATAGTTCCATCTAAAATACTTTTTTCAACATAAAATTCTTGTACTTTTTCATTTTTTTTAATAGCTTCATCCCATGATTCAATAACTTATTCAAACAACCCTTATTTAAATAATGCTTAGGCTAAATTCAAAATAATATATTAACCTTTGAATTTATAGATATACATATCATTTTTATGTATGAATTCATTACATAATTTAATGAGTTAATCTTATTCATTTAATTCCGATAGAGCTTAAACTATTAAATAATATAATCATTTATTACTTTATATCTTGACTAAAAAAAAATAGTTATTTAACTTTTATTTATCACAGTTGCAAAATTATATTACTTCCTTCCATTTTTATTATTTAGTTAAAGCAATAGCTTAAATTATTAATAATTTTCGTACCTTTTTCCTCATAAATACCAGGGTGTACCATTATTGAAATAGCTTGATCATAATTATCTATTATTTCTTGATCTTTTCCCATTTTTTCTAAAATTTCTCCTAATCATATACATTTAAAGATTACCTTTTTTTCGATATAAAAGCAATTGATATTTATTATGTTTGAGCCCTAAATTTAAACATTCCAATATTTCTTAATATTCTTCTAATTATTCTAAAGCTTACACTAAAGATATCTAAAATGAGATTTACCTTTTTCTAAATAGAACGAGTAATCATTTTTATTATAGGTGATTCCTTAACCCCAACAGTCTGCAATTTCTCTCCATCCTTCATTATTTATAATTCCATTATTTAGAGTATAAAAACTTTTAATAGAGTTAGCTTTGAATATGGATGATTTAGAAATTTACCTTTCTAAATGTAATATATTTTAAACTCTTTATTATTTTAAATTCCTTAATCCCAAAATTCAATTATTTCTCTAAATTTATATTATTCGAATATTATAACAGTTCTAATTTGATCATTAATTCACGACCTTATAAATATTCATCCTAGTCTGATACATTTTAAAAAATTAAATGAAACATCTTTAGCATTTTTTGTTCTACCAAATTTCTTATAAAAAGTATTCAATTTATGAAAAATAAATAGTACTTAAGCTAACATATTGTAAAATAAGTGATGGCTTTTTCTTGATAAAAATTGATATCATGAATGTTATTTTAAATTCCTATTCTCAAGTATTTAAAACTTCCTCTAATTTCCCCAATTAAGATAACGATTATCTATTTAATTTTACTGAATATACCCTTTTATTCATATATATGGATATTATTTTTCTTATTCTCAATATTTTTATTCATATATTCGAAAGTTACATTTTATTTGCCTTATAAATTTAGCTCATGTGCTACTAAATTTAATTATCAGACGAATTTTAATTCATTATTAGAAAAAATTTAAAAATCAGTCTATTGTTATATGTGTATAAGATGGAAGTTATAATTATAATAATGTCGAAAACATTTTGTAAGAATAAATAGATAATAATTCTGAATACAAATTGAAGTGCAATGGGAAAATTTATTTATTAAAAATCCAGAAACTTTGATTTTAGGTCCAACAATCCTCTAATGTTATAAACGTTCTACTAATTAAATAAGGTGAAAATATATTCAATTCATATAATATAATTTAATATCACCAAAATTATTTATTCTTGCTTAAACTATTTTCTATTTCTTTGTCGTCTCGATAACAATTTTAAATGTTCTTGGATTAGAACAACCTCATTAGCATTACTTTTACAGTAATCAAAAGTATTTTGGCCATTAGCGTTTCTTTGATATTTCATGTTATATTATTTCATAATCCTTAATTATTTAATACGCATTTTATCATAGATGAATATCTATAATTGTCATTAAGCAAGAAAATTAATTTAGTATTTTTGTTGAATAGAAAGTTACTTATGTAATTTGATAACCTGTATTGGACAGTAGTTTTTGAATAAATTATACTTAGAAGATTTACACTCTTAATATTGTTTTGCAAGAAAAAAATCTAATTGTATCAGCTTCAAATAAAATCCTCTCATTTTGCAGTAAATGATGCTTTTTGATTAAGTTCCAAAACATCACATCAAGATCTACAATTTAGAGACATCTAAATATAAAAAAATAGAAGTCAAATTATCATATGGTATTTAACCGTAGGGTAGGCAAAATAAAAATAAAATTCTGCTAAATAATTCTCTACTTATTACTTCCTAGTAGACTAGTAACCAAAATCTGGGTTGTTTATTTTTCCTATCTCATAATTAATTCAGTAACATCTATTTTTGAGTGTTGAAAAAAAATAAAAATAGAGTACAGAAACCTAAATAAAAAGCAATCGGGAAAGAATAATTACATAGATAAATGTCACAATCGAATATACTTGTTGATTGCCTATTAAATAATTAATTACGATAGACAATTAAAATTTATCAGTAGTTAATTAATTCAATTTATTTTTTCATGACCTTATATATCTATTAAAAAACCTTATCTTCCCTCAAAATTAAAAACTAAAATTCATAAGAACTGTTAATAAAATTAACAGTATGAATATTAATATAATCTAAATAGGAGGCAGTAACTTGGAATCCCTTTTATTGCAAAAATTTTTCTTATTCATTGATGAAGATCTTTTTTTTAATTTTACTATCTGAGATCTTCAAGATTTTAGATCTAACATACTTCTTTAACCTGTAATGATTATGTAAATATCATAAAAAAAACTTTATATATTATGTACTATGAAAAGTGCTCTAAAAACTTAAAAAATTAATGTTTAATAAAGAAAATAATCAATTTCATTATTTTCCTAATTTTATTTAATTTATTTAAATTTATAGAAATATGAAAGTTGAGATGCTAAATGGAAATTTTGATTATCTTAACAAGTTTTAGGTTTTTACAAGCATAATATGCAATTCGGATTATTAACTAATCAAATGTTATTAAGATTTGATAAAATCATATCAATTATTTTAATAATAATGAAACTTGCATTAAGAAACTAATTGTCCATTATTATATATTAGAGCAACAACTTTTTCAGATATATATGAGAAAGATTTTAATAATTGTATTTGATTAATAAAAAAATTTAAACTAGAAAGAAGTCAGAATTAATTATTAGAAGAATTAAGATGAGAATAATTAATTTATCCTTGAAACTAAGCAGCTATTGGATTAGGCAGAGAATGGACTATAATAAATAAGATAATTGTAACAACACACTATAAGAATGAATTGGAGACAGTCTTTGATAATTTTTCAAAAATTACACACATCGAATTACTATAAATGAATGTTAATTATTAGGAAAATTTTCAATTGGATCTAATATAAATTTAGGGACCTCTCCTTTAATTGATTTTTTGTTAAAAATAGAATTATTTATCCTTTAATTAAATTTTTAGCTTTTTATTTTGAAAAGGACATTGAATCTGTTTTATATGTAAAAGGTAATAATTAGAGTATTTAAAATAAAAACTTTGCGTAATGATTTATATCTTTGTAACTGTTAATTGAATATTTGAATGAACCATTGTATATATATATTCAATTAAATTACTCTGCTTTATCTATGATCTATTTATTATATAAGATTTATCAAGAAATGTTTATAAATATTACCTTAATTGTTATTTTTTAATGTAACTGTATATAATATTTTCAAAATCAAAAAAGCTTTATTAGTTGATTCATATACCCAATGGATATATATAAACTTTATTTCAAGTAATTTATAAATACATCTTAAATTATTCTTTAACTGGCAGAGAATATTCAAGTTGAAAAACTATTTAATGAAGAGTGAGCAATGTTTAGTTTTAGAATACAAATGAAAGTGTTTTATTTTTTAAAATATTAATCAACTTCATTTTGGAGTAACTCTGAAAGATATTTTTAACATAAGGAAATATAATTTAGAAATAACTTCAAAAGATCATAGATTTTCTGAACTATTTATTAAAAATACATAATATTATATTGAAATTGATTTATGGAAGTAATGTATAATTTAGAAACGAAATAATCATCATATTTAAATAATAACTAATAAAATTCTATAAATTCATCTAAAACATTGCAAAATTCCAAAATATAAACTATGAATTAACAAAATACCAAATAAAATATATATTTCTAATTTTTAAAACAAATATTGTTAGTTATTATTAATATTAATGAAAAATTAATGAACCAGAAATTTAAGGTTATTGTCATTTTTATAAAAAGTAAGCAGAAGCAGGGTCACAGTAATGAAAAAGTTAGAATAGTTAAAATTTATCGCCTTAAAAATTGATATTATTCAAAAATTTATTTTTTTTAATTATAATCTTGATCATTACTCTATTGAATTATTCATTTGGTCAATCTTAATTATAAATATTTAATTCTCTTGTAANGAATGAATTGGAGACAGTCTTTGATAATTTTTCAAAAATTACACACATCGAATTACTATAAATGAATGTTAATTATTAGGAAAATTTTCAATTGGATCTAATATAAATTTAGGGACCTCTCCTTTAATTGATTTTTTGTTAAAAATAGAATTATTTATCCTTTAATTAAATTTTTAGCTTTTTATTTTGAAAAGGACATTGAATCTGTTTTATATGTAAAAGGTAATAATTAGAGTATTTAAAATAAAAACTTTGCGTAATGATTTATATCTTTGTAACTGTTAATTGAATATTTGAATGAACCATTGTATATATATATTCAATTAAATTACTCTGCTTTATCTATGATCTATTTATTATATAAGATTTATCAAGAAATGTTTATAAATATTACCTTAATTGTTATTTTTTAATGTAACTGTATATAATATTTTCAAAATCAAAAAAGCTTTATTAGTTGATTCATATACCCAATGGATATATATAAACTTTATTTCAAGTAATTTATAAATACATCTTAAATTATTCTTTAACTGGCAGAGAATATTCAAGTTGAAAAACTATTTAATGAAGAGTGAGCAATGTTTAGTTTTAGAATACAAATGAAAGTGTTTTATTTTTTAAAATATTAATCAACTTCATTTTGGAGTAACTCTGAAAGATATTTTTAACATAAGGAAATATAATTTAGAAATAACTTCAAAAGATCATAGATTTTCTGAACTATTTATTAAAAATACATAATATTATATTGAAATTGATTTATGGAAGTAATGTATAATTTAGAAACGAAATAATCATCATATTTAAATAATAACTAATAAAATTCTATAAATTCATCTAAAACATTGCAAAATTCCAAAATATAAACTATGAATTAACAAAATACCAAATAAAATATATATTTCTAATTTTTAAAACAAATATTGTTAGTTATTATTAATATTAATGAAAAATTAATGAACCAGAAATTTAAGGTTATTGTCATTTTTATAAAAAGTAAGCAGAAGCAGGGTCACAGTAATGAAAAAGTTAGAATAGTTAAAATTTATCGCCTTAAAAATTGATATTATTCAAAAATTTATTTTTTTTAATTATAATCTTGATCATTACTCTATTGAATTATTCATTTGGTCAATCTTAATTATAAATATTTAATTCTCTTGTAATTTTATTCATTTTTCCTTTCAGTCTTTTTATACTTTTGCCTTGAATTTCAGAAACACTCTCGAAATATAAGTAAATATTTTGATTTATCAATTCAGTTTTCTGATAATCTAAACCCCATAAATGATCCATAATATGTTGAAAATTCACTTAGATTTAATTAGTTTACAATTTCTATATCCAAAAATGAATGAATTAATATTTTATTCAGGTAATCAAAATATTCTACAAGAATTATATCTTTTCTCTCGTTTTTATTATGGATATCTTTATTATATATCTACTAATATTTTTCAATTATGATTTTTATAAAATCATGAAAATTCACATATTTTTATTCCAAAAATTCTGACGTATTTCCTCATAACCTACTTATCACAAGATCATTCTAATTCATTCCTTTCTTTGAATTTGTAATGTTTCTTCTAAATGTTTTAATATTATTTTACTTTCTTAAATAGTACATTTCCCTAAAGTAATATTCAAATTTCCCTTATAAATCAATATATTAATTAATTTTGGAAAGCTTTTATTTAAGTTTAGTGCATTCTAAATGAAATTCCTCTTAATTATCATTTTAAAAATATTTGAATTTGAAAAATTAATACTTCAAAATTGGAATTCATTACTAATTTTTGATGCTATTCATCTGCCTAAGTACATTTATCAATTTCCAGAGTACTTAGTAAATTAAATAAGTGGCTTTGATTAGTGGTATAATAATTTTATTTATTTCTTTCAAGTCATTTACAATAACCTCAACATTAAATAAAGATATTCAGATATAAAATTATTGATATATTAAATCAAAGAATTCTTTTTGGTAAATAAATATTAAATATTTTTTATTTATAGGATTTAATTTGTAATAGTATTCTTTATCAAATATCCAGAAGCATACTCTATATTCATTATGAATTTGTTAGCTTTTTTAGTTGTTTTTCTTACTTTAATTTACATTTCTCAAGTTTAAATATGATTATTTACAACTTTTTTTAAAAAAATATTATTTTTCCATAATCATTTGATCCTTTCTTGTTTAAATACATATCAGAATGTTGATAATGGTTTCTAATCTCAAGTAATTGAATAAATCTAAAAAACTTATTATAAATTTATTAAAAAGGTAATTTAAATATTGATATTTATAGGGATCAATATGTTATATTTTGTAAATACATAACATTTAAAGTTTTATGAGATTATGCTTGCTTTCTTAATTAGTTTTGCCCTTATCTAAATATGCGAGTATTCATACAATAATAATACAAATAAATTGAATCATTCAGTATTATAGAGGTATTTAACTAATTCAGATCTCTTTTTATTATTGAAAATCCCAATTAATATTAATATGAATTGATAAAAAGTAGTTCTTGTGATATTGTTGATTTGATGATTGAAAAACTATGTTAAATTTAGGAATTTTAAAGTAGGTTTATGATGGATTTAAATGAAAATAATATTTGTAAAATATACTTATAAGGATGTTTACTAGGGTGCTTCTTAGGTGCGATGCATACTTTAAATAGTGTTAATTTAAAAAAGGGGAATAAAATTAATAAAAAAGTTCATTGATGGTAACATTTTTTAATTTATGTAAGAATCAAATTGTTTTATTTATGATGGAAGAGATAATATTATTATTATTAAAATATAATCTTAAATTAATAATTAACAAAAAATATATTTTTGAGTTTTGGTTAACCATTCAAATATGATAAATTGTATCTTTAAAATGTAAAATGATAGTTAAATTCAATATCCAGAAGTGATGATTCACAATTCAGTCTAAAATTCACAGTTGGATTATTATTGAAAGTATCACTATTCATAAGAATTCAAATTAAAGTTTAAGTCTGAGTGTATCAAGAAAAACAATACTTTCTAGGGGAAAGATAATTTTAATGTTACAAAAACAAATTAAAGGATCATTATACTAAAATTGGATATTTAGAAAATAAGAGAAGAATGTTGAAGCAGGCAATATTTTTTGAAATAATTGCTTCATCTAGATTAAGAAATTAGAGAATTCATTGAAATTAAAGTTATAAATTTTCCAAGAGGAAATCAATTCAGTAATTTTAAATTAATAATATATCAAATCAAAATCATTATTAATATGAAATAAAAATTGCATGCAATTAAATATTATGATAGTTAAAGAACAAGGAGATTGCCATAAAGTTTAAGTTCTATCTTATATCGAATTATTAGTAGCAAGAGTTAATATCCAAATACTTGGGATTAAAATTTATGAAAAATAAAAATATGGAGAAAAGATTGCTTAGATTGATTCTATAATTTGAGTCTAATCATACAAAATATTTTCACATAAAAAACAGCAATTCACGAATAAAAATATTATTGTCTTTTTTATAATTGTTTAATTATTATAAAATGAAACATTCATCATATTCTATTATAGAAATAGGCATTGATTTGTTATAATAAAATGTTAGTATTCCTATTGTATTTTTCAAAGCCTATTTTTATGAATTTTAAATAAGTTGTAGAATTATTATATATAAATCTATAAAACCTATTGTAGGAGAATGTTTCAATAATTTTAATTTATTTCATTAGAACTCCATAAAAGTCAAATGAGATTATTTTAGGATAAAGAGTTTTGATTAGTAAAGATTTCAGTATAAATTTAACTTCATTATACGATTATAACTAAATATCAAGATTATTAATTTAATAAATATTCTTAACCATCTTCTAATAAGAAAATTATTAAATAAACTGGACTAATAATATAGATAATTATCAGAAGAATACTAAATATGTAAGAAGTTTAATAATAAGGTTTTTGATAGGTGTAATAAGAAATATAGCAATAAATAACAACAAATGTACAATGAAAGAGGATCAAGTGGACATGAATGTTAATAAAGATACTATTTTTTGAAAAAATTTTATACTTGTGCTTGTGCTATTTTAATAAATATTCAATTTTATTCTTGAGTACTTTAATGAGAGATTTTCTTGAAGTATATAATATTTATAGTTCAGAACAAGGATTATCAACTCAAAGATTTATGAAATAATTAATAGTTCATATATTATTAAGTTTTATTAGATGAATAACACAATCTTAATTATAATTATTAATTAACTTTGTTAGATTGATTAAAATAAATCTGGACATAGAAAAAGAGGCTGAAACAGAAAAATACAATAGATATTGCTTATAGGGCATGAAGTTTAAAATATAATATGTATTAAATCCTATTTATATAGGATACTCATTAAGCAAATACTAAAGTATATACAATAAATAGAAAACTTCTAGATTATTAATGAGATTGTAACTAAAATGTATTCAAATGTCAAATAAACTCCTCTATCTCATTAAGTAACAGTATTGGTGTTGATCCAATAAAATTTCTCAACTTATTAATTGAAAAAATTAATTCGATATACAATAAATATGATTATAACAATAAAAATTGACAAAAGATTGGAGAGATGAGAAAGAAATATCTATTAACACTTGTGAATGAGTAAGTAATAAAAGGGGTATTTTTGACATCAAAAAGTGAAAAAATAGAATTTTATAATCATTTTCTTGATTTTAATATAAACGTTAAAATTCTGACAAAACCTAAAATTGAAAAAGGATTTTTTTGATAGCGACAATTTTGCCAATATTCTGTCGTTTGGCTAAAGGTCTTAACTGGACTGAAGTTGAGGAAATAGAGAAGGCCTTGAGAGATTAGTTATGGCTTAAGATCCTTACAAGCTTTCATGCTAATATGTATGATTAGGAGTTTTGTTTAGAAGAATGGAACAGGATCTAATTTTAAAGTTTGTATTAATACAATTGTATTAAGCCAATCAAAAGAAGGATTAAAACTACAAAGATCATATCATCTACGATGGGATTGTGGAAAGGATTTCTAGTCAGTAAAAGATAATAATAAAATTAATCAATTAAATAAATCATTTTAAATGAATTTGTTTAACTTGATCAACCAAGCCAAGTGTGTTAATTTGTAAATAAAATAATTAAAATTATTAAAGATTTCATATGAATCAATAAAAGATATTTAGAAGAAAATATTATCTTAAAAATGATCATTTTTGGAAATGTTAATATAATTAAAATATAAAAAAAATATTGAAATTATAATTTATTCTTGACATTAATTAAATAGGAAATTAAAATAATTAAAAAATAACATAATCAAAATATTTATGATTTTATTCATAAAGTAAAAAGATAATTAACCAGATTTCTAGTAATTAAGAAGCAATTATATTAATAATTCCAGCTATGTTAATATAAAAATGGATCACCAATTATTTTTTCATAATAAACTATTTATTTAATTAATATAAATAAAAGATGAAATCATATACAGTATTGATCATTCGCGTTACTCTTAAATTTGTAAAATGATAATTATAAATTCATGTTCTAAATTTATAAAAACCTATTAAAAATTTTTAGATTATAAACAAAAAATATGCATTTCCCTTGAATTAATAAATAATTCATAATTCTAATTAATATAAAAAGAATACTTGCTATTAATATATTTAAATATTAACATAACATACACTTGAATTCTGTTGATTGTATAACCAAAATATATAGGTAGAGAGGAATATTGATGATATCATATTTATTAATAAAATAAAATTGAAGATATCAAACCAATTAGGTAAAATATGGTGGTGGATCATATAATGTAAGAGGTGATGGAGTTAAGATTGGGTAATGGATTGAGTTAAAAGGAAAATCAAAAGATGTAAATTGTAATGAAGAATATTAAAATGATAAAAAGGTTGTTACATGGCTTATACTGAAAAGAGATAGGAAAAAATGGAGGAGGAATCAAATATGATTATTGAAATAATAATATAAAAATAGAAAAATAATAATATTTATTTTAAGGCTGTGAAAAGGTAATGTTCTCTAAATATTGAGTTTCGAGAAATAATTGGATTTTCTTTATTTTTGAGTAAATAAAATTTGTTTTATTGATAAAAAATTCTAATTTTAGCTTTTTATATGTTAATATTCGTGCTTTATTTTAGATTAAATATTTAATAATATAATTTTAGTCAAAATATATTTTAGAAATTTTTTTTATTGTAGATTACTATCCCTGATATAAGAATTTAATTAAGAGTACCTTATCTCATAGAGCTTCTATTTGAAGTCACTGAACCAAATCTATTCGAATTAAAGCTAGAGTTCTTGAACTAAAGATAAATTTTTTTCTTCATTATAAATTGAAACTACTTTTATTTGTGAAACAAATTTAGTAACCATACAATTTTTATTTCAATACGAACCCAAGACTATTAGCTAACTTTTGATCGAATTAAATTAGTTAAAGATGATAAGATAATTGTAAAAAAATTTTTAATTTAGATTGTTTTTTAAGGTTTTGTCATTTTTTTTTTATTTAGGTTTATTTAATTTTTAATATATTCTCTAGTGTCTATCTTTATCATTTGCCAGTAAGTAACCATTTAAAAAGAGAGATGAATTAGATTTTATTTTTATAATCATTTAACATCACCTTCAAGATTTATAATCTATTTAGATTAATAAAAAGGAAAACTTTTTGATGATTCAAATCAAAAATCACAATTTTCCTTTTTATTCAATACGTAATTATTTTTTGATGAATTATGTTGTTCTAATTGAAATGAAAATTTATAAAACTTTTAATTACAAAATGTTAATTTAAATAATTTTTAAAAGCATTCTCTATAACTGTTCAAGAAGTGCTTTGAACTAATAAAATGGTTTTAGCAATATATTCTGAACATGGAACACTTAATATAAGGAAAAATTGTACCTTAATATTAATATTTTTGAAATCCTCAATAATGCTATACAATTGAATTTAAAAAAAAGGACAAAGAAATGAATCGAAGACCAAGTTGTACTCACCAAAACTCTTCAAGTTACAACAGAGATAGCTCTATAATTTACATCTAAATATCATTTAATGTATGAGGTAACAATATTATTAATCCTACAGGCCCATTTTGAAACAGTAGAATATCTTGATTAAAATTAAAAAAAATGTCAGGGTGTCATGAATTTTTTTCAGAATATTTTGAATGAAACAACTTTTAGAAAAAAATAATAATCACTAGATAAGAAAGTTACAAAATTTTTTTAATTCAAATTTAAAAAGGGAACAATCAGTGTAACCCAATAAATTGGATGGTCGTGAAAATTGTGTCTGGAAAGAAATACTGTAGGTTTGTTTCGGATGGATAACTATTGAATCAGATGATAACAATCTAAATTAGAAGAACATAGTGGAACTGTTTAGTTATATGCCTCTCTATCTTAATAGTACTACATTAGCATCAGGTAATTAAGATAATTCAGTTCTCTTATGAAATGTTTAGACAACAGTAGTATACTGACTAACCATAACTACTAGGTCCATTTAATCAAAATTTCTATTTTTTCCCTTAAAAGTGCTTTATTAGTATATATTTTTCAAGTTAATCTTTAAGGTCAGAAAAGACTAATAAAGATATTTTTCTTCATTCAAAATACCCCAGTATAACTTTCTATTTTCTGAATGAATTATTTAATTTAATATTATTTAGGTCACTACTAATATTATTATGGCATTTTATCCTAATAGCCAATTTTGAAAGCATACAAACTTGAAAGAAGAGGCTATAAATTAATAAAGAGAATACTTCTATTCACAAAAATAGTATTTTATTAATTAAATTGAATTAAAATATATTAAAATTGAAATTGATTTTACTACTAAAATTTGATTAAAATAATTTGAAAAAATCTTCGCATCTAATAGTTAGTATATGTTCCAAAATTCCTTATTAAACCTAAATTAGTTCTCCAATTTTTATATCATTTAAATCAAATACCCCCAAAACTTAAGATATATATATATTATTTTTTTCTGATACAAAGTTTCCTTTGTATACTTATTTTTTAGATTTCATTTTCTCAAATTTTATTCAAAAAGTACAATTAAAAACCAATCCGAAATCAAAAATATTTTAAATGTAAGTTTAATTAAGAAATTAAATTAGATTGGAATCATTAACTAAAACTCAACACAAATTAAATTGAATTATGATTTAATAGTTAAATTAAATTTGCTATGTTAAAGCAATAAATTTCTGGTTCGAAAAGTTTTTTGTTTTCTACTAAATATTATTTTAATGTAAAAACATTATGGATTAATTTAATTTATAATTAAATTTTTGGGATAAGTTATATTTTGTTATTAAAATAAGCTCCTATATTTATTAAAACATAGCAAACCTTTGCTGACTAAAGATTAAGCTATTTATTGTTTCCTATTCATAATTTAAGAGAAAGGAACAATTAAAATAACTTAATACTTTGTCAACAAGTTTTATATTTGAGAACTGATGATTGCCTACATATAATACATGAATATCATTTAATAACAGATGAATTCCTTATAATACCAAGAAATTATAATAGAAGTAATTTAATACATAATCTAAATTCTAGAATTTTACAATAATTATTTTAAATTTTGTTATTTTTTTAAAGACAAATTAAGCTAATCAATTTTAAACATACTTAAACTCAACTTATTATAAATTGAATATATGTTAAATTCTAGTTCTTAACTTAAATTCATTTCAAATTATATCAAATATTTTAAGTATTAAGTATTCTCAATGATCCATAAGTTTTATTTGGAAGTTGATTCAGTATGCTTAGATTTCAAATGGAGAATTTAAACTATTCTTCTTATGCAGCATAGCTCCAAAACTAAATCAAAATATGTTTTTTCACATAATTTCTATATTTTTAATTATAAAATTAAAAATCTAAGTAATTAATACAATGAAGCTTCGAAAGCAGTTATATATGAACTCTGCTTTTCCAAAATTCAAGAGATTAATCATAAACATAAATAAGACGATTTAATGTTTCCATAAAATGATTTAGAATATAAAATTCATGAATTCTTGAATGCTATTTCAGCCTAAAAAATTGATCTTTATCTCCTTCAATATAACATCTATTAAAAAATCCATTTGCAAAGAAATTGATTTTTTAATTAATATATAGATTCTCTTGTGTAGAATATATTTACACACTTCCTCCTCTTGAATGAATAATCATCATAAATATAGATAAATAAATAAGGTAAATTTTTTTTTATAAAAAGAGAAAACAGTTCATTTATTAATAAAATTTTTATTGTAATATTATGGTTTAAATTTAGCCTTGGTAGTTTATCCTATCATTTAGTATAAGAATTACAATTATATTTTAAAATTCATTTCATCATGATTTATGAGAACAGATGGTTCAATACTAAAGAAACAGCAATATATTCATATCTTATAAAATGACTGATAGATTTATAGATTTAAAAGCCTTAATTATCATTTTCTTAGGCCGAATAAATTCAGTTTTACTCTATATTGTACTCATTTTAGTTAACTTATTTTGGAGTATTAAGAATTATTGCAAATTTTATCATCTTTACACAGGTAATTTCTATATATATAGTTTCTTGCATCTTATTTTCCAAGTTTAATCAAAATAAGACTTGAAGTTTAAACATTATCAACAATCTTTTAACTCAAATAATCATTTATTTATGTTAAGAAATCAAATATTTATCATAACTACTTTATGAAAAATTTCACTATAAAGCTCAGATTACCATAGGCTTAATGCAATGTTAGTTTAAATTTGAGTTAAACTAATGAATTTTATTTAAGGAAATGGTAAATTATTTAATGAACAGCCTTTAATTCTAGTTATCTTATTTATATGATAATAATATCTATCATTTTAATAAAATTTAACAATTTTCTCTAATTTACTTTTATAAGTTTTATCTGCTATTTCTAGTGCTCAATTATGTAACTATATGTATTATCCAAATCAATTTAAGTTTTGCTTGATTAGTTTATTTAGGACATACAGTTTATTCTTTAGGAGTCCATACAGGCTAATTATGACTAAAAAGAATAAGACTTGATTAAGGAAAATTAGAAATTCCTTCAATTATCTCTAAATAATTTCCTTCTAAGTCATCTTTCCAAATTTTGAATTTTCTATTATTCTATAGCCTTCCAAATGCTGGGTATATTATTAACACTCCTATATAATTGTGCAAAGAGTTTGATATCAAGTCTGGGTTTATTAGCTTCTTTGAGAGAACAAATCTAATCCCCATTTATAAATACAAACAAAATTTTCCATTCCACTTCAATAAACGTATGGTTCCTTAAATTCTGATATGCTTTAGAGGATATATACTACTCTAATAAACTTTAAATTATTGATTCTGATTTAATTATTAGGGTTTGTCAATATTAAACTATTAATATTTTAATTGATAACTCATTAAATCTCTCATAAAACCATCCTTTATAAGATGTTTTGCTTTTATCAAAAAGATCCTTTGTTTTATTCAAAGATGGTGAATCATGCATGTAGCTAAATTAAATCAATATTTAGAAAGAGATTAGAAGATTCGAATAAAGTGTAAGGC
>CAJJDO010000131.1:35362-72638 GCA_905183005.1 Paramecium pentaurelia
TCATAAGCCATAAATCTGAAGCAAGTCTAGATTTTACAATCAAGATCCTAATCATAAAGAGTTATATTTAAACATTATAATAATAAAATGAATAAATTAATAATAGTAGAAAATTTAATATTTAAAATATAAGGTAATCTTAATTGAATTATTTCATTGTGCAAATAAAACTCTTAATATCAGTAGATTATACATTGAATATTTCTTTTCTTATTATGTTTTATTATGTTTAAATTTAGAGATATTGAGATGAAGGGAATAAATTTATGTTTTATTCTGACTGCTTCTGAATTAGCAGAAATTGGAAAAGCATGCAAATAAGGATGGTTTTAATTAATAGTTGTAAATAAAAAGTTTCAAATTTTATGGTTTAGTTTAAATCTCTTAATTGGGCCTTGCAGAAAGATTAGCAAAGAAGCAATTTTATTATTTGTAAATTATTTTTTAAGTATTTAAATAGTTTGCTGTACATATTTATATTTGTTATAAAGTAGCTTTAATTCAGCTTAAAATAATTAATTATTAGATTTATATTAATTTTTAGATATCCTCATAATTGAATTAATTGAATAGCTCTTATATGATGTCATTATATTCTTTTCTTTTCTTTAATATATTATATATATTATTTAAAATTATACTAAATGAATAATAATAATAATATCATATTAATTATTCTAATATTTATACTTTATTATTTTATACCCATAAACATGGATATAAATCATATGTTGTATCTATTTAAAGACTCTATTATGTAATAGTATTATTATAATTACAAATGATTGATTTGTATTTGCTTTGATCCATTTTATATTTTTATTTTAAATGTCAACTTCAACTATTATTATATCATTAATTGCAAAATCAAATGATAATTATTTACCATCTTTATCCTTTTCATGGTGTGAATAACACTATTTATTTTATGTTATAGTATATGATCTAATAGTATATAATATTTAATTAATACCCATACCCATTACTAACACCTCCAGAATAATTATTTTTTTATATTATCTCTCTCATCCCAATACCAATAAAACACCTCTCATTTAATTAAATGATTTTGAATGCAAATGATGTGACTCCATTTTTAGGAATGACTTAATCACACAAACAATAACTCCCATTTTAAACCATTTTTCCATTTTATGTTACTTCACAACTTGAATATTTATGTGTTTATGAAAATGTCAATTGCTTCTGAAATTATGATGACTATAATATAAATAATATAGATAAAATACTACTATTTGAAACAATGTTTTATAAGTAGGGACCAAGTTATTTACATTCTATTCTAAATTTTTATAATTTTTATTACTTTATTCAATTTATTCATTCAATTTCTTTATTTCTTAATCTTTTCCTTTGATTTATTAATCTAATTTATTCTTTTATTCTAAATTATCTTTATTAATTTATTCAATTGATTCATTCAATTTCTTTATATCTTCATCTTTTCCTTTTATTTATTAATCTAATTTATTCTTTTATTCTAAATTATCTTTATTAATTTATTCAATTTATTCATTCAATTTCTTTATTTCTTAATCTTTTCCTTTTATTTATTAATCTAATTTATTCTTTTATTCTAAATTATCTTTATTAATTTATTCAATTGATTCTTTCATTTTTTAAAAATCATTCTCAAATATAGTTTATTATTCTTATTTCTCTTTTTAAATAAATTGAATTTATTCTTTTAATTATTAAATTTCATTCAATTTTTAATTGATTTCTAAAAATTATTAAAATTAGATATAATCTTAATTGAATTTATTTATATAATTATTAAATTCATTTAATATATTTTATAATTCTTAAGACTTTTCAAATTTATTACTTAAAATTTATTATAAATTCTATATCTCTTCTTTAAGTTTTATATATTAATCTATATTTTCAATGAATATTCTTTATGAAAATTCAAAATTAAATGATTTATACATAAATTATCTAATTTATTCTATTATTTAATTAATATCAGTAGATTCTTATAAATTATCTTCATGTTTATTTTAATTAGATAATAATAAATTATCAATTGAATTAATTACTTTATTATCATTAATAATTATTTAATTAAATTATTAAATATTTATTAATTAATATTATATTAGATGTTCAAATCTAGATTTTAAATCTGAATAAAATATTTTATCAATTTTATCAATATTAATTTAATAATCTTTAAATGTTTTAAATTTATCTATTTAACTTAATTAATTAATTATTTCATTTATTTAATTTAATGTTAATTAATTAATTGATTTATTATTTATTTGATTTTCATTCATTTATTCTATTGATTATTATTAATTATTTAAAGATTATATTAATTCATCAAATATTTAATTATTTTATTATTTAATATCTTAAATCATTTTAAATATTTTCTATTAAATTGAATTTCTTGTATTTTAGATTTCATTTAAATTAGTTTAATTTCTCTTTTAATATTAATCCCATTAAATATTTACATCTTCTAAAGGTGTATATTATGCTGGATATTATTAAATACATTTAACACATGCCATTCTTGGTTATTAATTACAATTTGAATTTAAATTAAACATTATTATTTCTTTTGTGTGTTCTTAACAAATAAATTTTAATGCAGGTGTTTTCTATTTATATATAATAATATATATACATAATCTTATATTTTAATTATTTCATTATTTTATATATTATTTATTAAATCTTATTCTAATTATGAATTTATTATAATATTTTAATTATTCATTAATTTATTATATTATTCAGAATTTATAATAGATTCTAATTATTTTTGAATTTATTCAATAAATTTATGATCATTTTCAATTAATTTAATTTATTATTCATTTATTTATTATTCTTAATATTAAGATAATCTTTCAATATCATTTTCAAAATTATATATAATTTATTATTATTCTATATTTCCTATATCTTTTTATATCTAATTCAATTAACATTTTATATTATTAAATATTTTATCAAATATACTATCTATATTTTATTTAAGTTCTCTTAATATTTATTCAATTCCATTAAAATTATCTAATCTCTTTTTATTATCTTTAATTATTTGATTTTATTCATTTATTTTCATTTCTTTAATCATATTCTTTGTTTCATCAATTTAATTCATTTTCTTTTTATTCATTTTTTCTATTATACATCTTACACATAAACATCTATCTTCTTAAGCTATCTATCTTTCTAAATCAACTAAAATTATTTCTAATTTATGTTTTTAACACATTTTCATATCCTACTATTCCATTTTCTATTAAAAATTATTAATTAAATATATATATTAAATTAAATTTATCGTTTTTATATTCATATATTTTTATAAATTAAATACAAAGAATATCATTTCACTTGCTTAAGAATCAATGATATTAATTATATAATTATAGTTTCAAGCTAGGCATTTAAAATTAATTTATTCAACAATTTAATCATTTATATCTTGAAAATTATCAAATAGATGAATCAAATATATTAATAAAGTAGTAAAAAATCAATTATTGATATTGTCGAATATAAAAAATGAATAGGATCAACTCTCATTTTAGTTTATGGTCTGGCTAAAGAAATAGTCATGCAACATAACAATTGCCCTTAACACATAATTTCACTAGTATACATATCTCTAAGAAAATTCGATAATTCTATAACTATATTGAAATATTAAGTAGGTTTAAAGAAAGATTTCATAATTCGATTAACTTCAAATTACAAAATTGTTATAAAAATTATTATTATATCAATTTCAACTTGGTCAATAGTTATGTGANATATATATACATAATCTTATATTTTAATTATTTCATTATTTTATATATTATTTATTAAATCTTATTCTAATTATGAATTTATTATAATATTTTAATTATTCATTAATTTATTATATTATTCAGAATTTATAATAGATTCTAATTATTTTTGAATTTATTCAATAAATTTATGATCATTTTCAATTAATTTAATTTATTATTCATTTATTTATTATTCTTAATATTAAGATAATCTTTCAATATCATTTTCAAAATTATATATAATTTATTATTATTCTATATTTCCTATATCTTTTTATATCTAATTCAATTAACATTTTATATTATTAAATATTTTATCAAATATACTATCTATATTTTATTTAAGTTCTCTTAATATTTATTCAATTCCATTAAAATTATCTAATCTCTTTTTATTATCTTTAATTATTTGATTTTATTCATTTATTTTCATTTCTTTAATCATATTCTTTGTTTCATCAATTTAATTCATTTTCTTTTTATTCAAATCAACTAAAATTATTTCTAATTTATGTTTTTAACACATTTTCATATCCTACTATTCCATTTTCTATTAAAAATTATTAATTAAATATATATATTAAATTAAATTTATCGTTTTTATATTCATATATTTTTATAAATTAAATACAAAAGAACATCATTTCACTTGCTTAAGAATCAATTATATTAATTATTTAATTTTAGTTTCAAGCTAGATATTTGAAATCAATTTATTCAACAATTTAATCATTTATATCTTGAAAATTATCAAATAAATGAATTAAATATATTAATAAAGCAGTAAAAAATCAATTATTTATATTGTCAAATAAAAAAAATGAATAGGATCAACTCTCATTTTAGTTTATGGTCTGGCTAAAGAAATATTCATGTAACATAACAATCGCCCTTAACACATAATTTCACTAGTATCTAAGAAAATTCGATAATTCTATAACTATACTGAAATATTAAGTAGGTTTAAAGAAAGATTTTATAATTTGATTAACTTCAAATTAAAAAATTTTTATTAAAATTATAATTATTTCAATTTCAACTTAGTCAATAGTTATGTGATTAAATCATTTGAGGAATGATATTTGGGACTCAATGAATTATTTGGAGTTTTACATTTGTTATAAAATTACTTAAAATATAAGACAAAATATTAAGTTGAAATACTTGATTATTTAAGACTTTATAAGGAAACTTAAAAAATAGATTATTAATGAATTATGCTGCATATACATTTTAGTGACCAATATATTGAAGGCAATATTTTTGGTAAGATATTAAAACACTACCAAGGGTTATCTTTAATTCTCCCACGAGACATAGAGATCTTTAGTAGAGCAGAGAAAATAAAGAGTTAGATCCTCTATTTTGAAAAAAAGAAAATGGGGGAAATATATACAACTAACCAAAGTAGGAAACATTTGATACTTATTAAAATGGTGATAAAAATGTTCAACTATTTAAGCAGAGGGTATTATTTTTTATATAAAGGCCTAGTGTCACCTGTAAAGCCCTAATTTGGCAAATTAAGTTCTTTAATAAAATCAAATTAGTCTGCATGCATAAAATGAAATTCTCCTTGAATTGCATTAAGGCAATTAAAGATTCAAATAAATTTGGGAATCAGATGAAGATATTGGATGAAATCATATGAATTATTTTTTTTTACTGGCTTAATTCCTTTGTGATATTTTCATTTATCATTTGGTATAAAATCATTAAATTTTGTAATAAAACTCTAACTTAGGTTTATGATAGAAGTTTACATTTGTGAAATTAAAAAAAATCAATAAAAAGTTACAAGATTAGATATTATTAAATTATATTATAAATTTAGGAAATCTGTTTTTCTCCAATCTTGTATTTAGCACGAAAAAGCAATAAAAATCCAAATAATATTTCTAGAAAAAACTAACACCATTTTTATTACTTATTCATCAAGTTTAAAATAAATTAGGGTTCAAATTTAGATTATTAATTTCACTAACCTATTTATATGATCATCTATATTCTTTATTTCTGTTTATTTGAAGATAAAATCAAAATATATTTATATAACAATTAAAAGTTAGAAAACCCCCTCATCTACAAATTTTAGTGAAGAAATAATTAATGATGTCTAAAAGAGAAGTAATAATGATTGAATTTTAATTAAAGACTTTCCAAATTATTTTAATCATGAAAAGAAAATTCAGATGTCTATCTAAGCATCAATTTTGTATATATATTTCATATAATTTAAACTCTTCTTTTACTTAATTATAGAGTATTTGTGAAACTGAACAACTTAACTCTGAAATAGTAATTTTTAATTCCTAATGGGTCTCATCCATATTATTTAGAACCAATTAAAAACTGATTTGATTTAAATTTGAATCACACTAATGAGTTAAATTTAATTATTTTAATATTATTGATTTCTAAAATTTATTAAAATTGCTTTATAGTAATTATTATTTATTAATTATATATAATAATAATTGAAAACAAAATCACATAAAGAACTGAATAGTGTTTTCTTTAATAATGACTTTAATTTTTATTTTCACTTTTTACTAATCAACCAAAATGCTTATTATTTCCTTTCAATCATGTATTAAATTAATTTTTAAATTAATTAATTTTATTCTTATTAAGGGTGTCTTAATTTTTTATATTGAAATTTTCTTAAAATCATTATTTATCTTAACTGATTAAATAAGTCAATTTATATGTGGATAAGATAAAATTGTAATTAATACAAGAAGAACTCAAATATGGAGCATGCTATGCTGAAAAGTGTTGTTTACTCGGTCTTTGGGTTTTGAAAAAATAATTATTGTATTTCCTTAACATCTTTATTGTTAATGCCTTAAAACTTTAAATAAAGAAATAATCAACCTCAATAAATTCAATTAATAATTAATAACCAGCTGATATAGATATCAAAATTTAATTATATTAATAAGATATAGATCTTTGAAAATTCTATTTTTCAACAATTTAGACAATAACAGCAGTACATTATCTCGAATAGACATAATCCATTCATAAACATAAAATATTATATCTTGGCTGATAATTAGACATTTATAAAAACACCTCTTTTCATGCCCCCAAAATGAATATTTACTACTTGATATTCAAGATAATTAAAAGTAGATTCAAAATTTATTTATGGTGATTTTAGAAGGTTGAGTAATTACTTTTTAGGCTTGTTTAAACAATTAAGCAGATTCTTAAAAAGATTTATTTAGAATAAGATATTTTAATTAATAATCAAATCATTCTCATATTAAAAAACAATTCAAAATCTGTTAAAGTATATTTTTTTAATCGTTTAGAATTGAGATAAACAAAATAATTTTTTTCATCTTCAAGGAAGCGAAATAACTCAATATTAAGGCATGCGCTAAATATGGGTGACAGAATCTGAGGACTAAAACGTTTGTCTTGCCTCTATCATTTGAAAGGACAGGGAGATAAAAGCTACCTGTTTTATTCAATTTAGTATTACTTCTAATTGCATGTTTATATTACTCATAACATTTTCATTTACAACTTTTTTTTTTTTAAAGAAATCCTAGAAAAATTGAAATACTCAGATCAATTTTTAATAAAGCCTAGCCTAATAAAAATTTTTTAAACATTTAAAAGCTTATATTGTTAAAAAATTGGTTGACTCCTTGATTGTGATAGAAATCTTAACTAAATTCATATATTTCCCAACTGGAATATTGTTCTTTAGACTATTCATAATAATTAATTAATTTACCTCTATTATAATAAATTATGAGTTCAAAGTATCTGATTGGATTGCTTTATTAAAATTAATTATTCCCTATTCTTCACTTCTAACATATTTAAGAAGAATTCTTACTCAATACAATTTATTGATTACCTTTTTTATAGTAGATTTAATTATCATTAGGAGCAAATAGAATACCCTTGTTGTAATCTATAAGTGCTTTCTCTTGATTTCTGAATTAATCAAATTGAGCTCCAATTCTGTATAAAAATTGATTAATTCGATAAAATAGAATACTGAATTCTTAGGATAGATTTGGATGGCCATTATATATTAGGATGCTTAATCTTTATGTTCCATTTGGTTACATTAATCTCAAATACAATATAAAGCATAAAATACTTCTTTTTAATATAAACATTGTTGCTACAATCATCTAAATTCTTTAGCTATTCTCATTTAAGCTTACCTTCATTCAGAACAATTTGAATACACTATTCCTTTTTAATTTTATTTAGATAACAATAATCTTAGTTTTGCAAATCAAGTATTCATTAACATTAGATTAAAGTCGTTTGCTGAAAACACCTTTGATTGTTACAGAAAATAGAAACTCAAATTTATTGATAGTATTTTAATTCCAAAAATTAATTTTATAATGGTCTACTCTTACCGTTAGTACTTAATTATCATTAAGAAATGCTAATGTATAGGCTGTAAATGGTAATTTTTGTAATTACTTTGTAATCTTAACATTTCCTGATAAATATTTAGATTTTCTGATCTTCTATGGCTTTTGAATGATGGCAATTGTAATTAATAATTTAAGAGTAGGATTTAAATTATAATAGCTTTGTTTTCTAAATGTAGTTGTCAGCACTCTTATTTTATGTAACAATACATTAACCATAAGGATATAGCTTAATATTCGTATATTCATAACTAGTGTGGATTTAATTTCTCCAAAATGAAAAGTAATTAAAACTTAATATTTAATTGGATCTAATAGTAAAGTATGCAAAAATAGTTAATTATCCAGGGTATGAAGCATTATAACTTGATAAATATTCGAAATTTAAAAGCTTTTGTTTCTTCATCACCTTAGACTTACAAATTTTAACTGCACCTTATTCACTACCTCATATTATTTTTCCATCTTTCTAACTATTTGTATAATTTAAAGTAGTGTTCTTAATAATAGAACTAAATTCAACTTTGGCATTTATAATTCTATTGGAATTTCAAATTTTAGAAATCCAACACCAATCTATTTTTTTAAAACTTATTAGATTAAATGCAGTCAAATTTCATTTCATCATAGCTTTCGAAAATCATGATTCTTTTCATATTTCCGCTAAGAAAGCATCTTAAAATTCTATAATTTAAATCTTATCATAATGATAATTTTGAGATTCTATATTATATTTTAATTTCAATGAATATGAAATAAAGAATTCATTAATACTTTTCTTACCTCATTTTCATACTTGAAAGTACTTAATCAATAGAAGATCTAATTGACTTTAGATCTTTACTTATTTCTCTTAAAAAGTAAGACCGATATCCATAATTTATGAGATATCCATGATATTATCCAAAATTATTCAAACAAATTTAACTTATTATAATTAATCCTTCATTTTAGCTGATTAGTACTTAAGTTTCTTTTTGTTCTATATTTTTAAACCTTTTTTATATTTCCTACCTTCAATATATTTCAAAATGTGGAAAGATCTCGCCAAAATAGTTATTTCTACATGTGAATCAATTCTTTATTTTTTTAAATACTTCTTATTCTAAAATGCTTTTCAAAAATTCATATCTGTTTCAATAGCGATTGCCAAAAATCTTAAAATACTGGTTCATGAAAAAATAATTAATTTATAATTAAATAGTTGCTTCTCTAACTTACAAAATATTCCGCAAGAAAATCATCACTTTAGACATTACTTCCTATATAGCATGAAGCATATTTTTGTCAATAATAAACTCTTAATTAGCTTTATTACTTTTCTAGTTGATAAAAGAGGAACCTTCAAATATTATCTTAATGGTTGTTTTATAATCAAGACAAGGATCCTATGATTATGATCTGAAAAAAAATTGTTTATAACAAACTGTTTTGATTCCGCTATCTAACTTTAATGAATTCTAACATCAATTTATGAAATAAAACTTAAATTATAAGATATTCTCATTTCTTTATTAAATAATTATCAAATTTTCATTTATTTATTAAAATAAAAATATAGATTTATCCCAAAAAAAAAGATTATAAGAAGTAATTTAATCATTTATATATTATTTTGTTTTTTTAATTGTTGTTAAAACTTATTTTTTGTGATTTTAAATAATTAGATCTAAACTAGTTCTTGTTATTATTATACTTCTTGACTTATTTCTATCAATTATTTATCAAAAAGATATATATTATTCCATAATAAAAAATTGCTAATTATTTTTTAGCAATTAAAGTATCTATAATTTCTTTTTAATTTCCTTTAATTTCAATATGCTCTTTGTTTTTAGACTTAAGACTAATTTTATATCTAAAATAAATCAATTCCATAATCTAATGAAACAATAATTCTATAAAAATCTTTTAGGTGGATATCAGTTTAAATCTCTACCTTTAATTTTTTATATAATTTTAATATAGTTCTTCTTTGATAATAATATCTCCAAAAAATAAGCATTGATATTTTGATCATATAGTTGGACATTTTTCTATGAAGCGGATAACTTTTCTCTATTGGATAGCTAATAATTGTTTTACATGTTGTAAAATCATAATTATTTACTTTTATTCACACTTTCAAAATTGCCAGAGATCAATATAGAACAATTATTTATGTTGAATAATACATTTGTTAGAATATTCAACAAATTTACCTCGTAATTATACAATAAAATTAAAATAGTATTCTTTAATTAGTATCTATGATTGAAATGTTTACTAATTTTTCTCTTATTACCATAATGTAATTTCCTTTTGTTCATTTCTACTAATTAGAGTTTTTTTTAATGAATTGGTATCTCACAATCTTTCCCAACCTTAATCACATAATCTAATCATCTCATCTTTTAAAGATCTTTTTCTCTATTTTCCTACTCTGTAATAACAAAACCCATTTTCTAATCTTAATATCTTCACCTCCACTAATAATGTACATAATTTTATTTATTTCCGCGTATAATCCAGAAAATGCAATATCCCATCTACCAACCTTTTCTGTTTTTATATTCATCAATATTAGTGATTTTTTTATCATTTATCATTATAAAACCCATCATATATATCTATTAATTTTTCAATTTGCATATATTATCCATATGAACCTTCTCCCTTATATTTTTACAAATTATTAGTTATCCCATTTTAAATTCCAGAAAAACTAATCTTTTACACCTATTAACAAAATCCCTCTTCAATCATTTTCTTTTGCCTAAAATATTTATAAATACTCTGGATAATTATCATATGAATCTCTCCACATTCCTACTTTTTATTCCTTTAGATTGTAAGTTCCACCCAACAATTTATTAGCCTTCCTAATAGTAACAGTATTTAAGTTAATAACAATTAACTTCTCTTTGAAATTATTTATTCAAGATTATAATATAATTATTTTATTTTTATCCTTTTATTTTTTTTCTAAAATATTTTCGAATTAAGTATTGAACATAGATATTATATTCATTTTTTTCTTTTATGAGATTAAAGATTTTTCGTATTGATTGGTTATTTACATACTATAAATAAATAAGGTTTTCTTCTTTAGTTATTAATTTAACCAGGTAACTTGTCTTATATGTGTTTTGCATGAATATTTACAAAAACATTCCTCTTTTTTTAGATTTCTAAAGCCACATTTTTTTCTTTAATCTATTCTTTAATATTTTTTTCAAAGAAACTTTCCCTAAATCTAATTCAGTTTACCTATCAAAAGGATTTTTATTGAAGAATTCTTTAATCTTTCATCTCTTTATTTTTGAAAATCTGAAAATAATTTTGATGAATCACTAATAGTTGAAAATTTTTAGTGATTAACTTATATTTAGTCAATTATTTAGATCCCTTTTCAACATTAATTCTGTTAGGGTATCGATTCAACTAAATCTTTTGAGGATACAATTTATTTTAAAGAAATTTTGAATCTATAAATGTGATTTGAAATTCTTCTTTATATTTTCCTTTTTAAATTCATGCTATCCTCTAATTTGGAGGTCTAAGTAGTTTTAGTATAATTAAGTTAAAAATAGGAAAATGGTAAAATTGTGCTCACAAATTCTCGTTTTGATTGATTATCTTAATAATCTAAGGGCAATTTAATAGAAAAAACCTAAGCTAAAAGGTATAAGTTGAAAATTATTGATTTTTAATTACTATATAAATATAAATTAAATTTAGGATTGTTATAGAGATGAAAATTAGGTTATTGAATAGATATAATTTGAGCTTACTCATAATATTTTAAAAGTATATTATATGTAATTTTTCAAGAAGAGAACTCTGATATGCAAAAAAGCTTTTAAGACAAATATCAATGATAGAAAAAAATAGTTATTTTCATTGAATTGATTTAATTGTATAAACTTTTCATTATTATTATTCATTCCTATTATAAATGATCATTCCTATTAGACTACTTTTGGAAACTAAAAATCATTACTAAATCAATACTTAATAACTATTCAAACAAGGCTATGAGAAACTGAACTCCTGCATAGTAATTTGATCCTTTTAATTAAACAATTATATTAGGACCCATAAGGATTGATTTGATTTCGAAAGGAATTTCTTTTTGCAATTTTGATTACTCTCTTTGGCAAATTTAAAATAATGTTCCAATATAATTACATTCACTATAAAAATTAACACAAGGTACAGTAAGTCTTAAAATATAATCTCTAAATCCCCATGATTCTAAAAGTCATTTAATTTATATCATCCTGATTTTTTTAGAATTTATATAATCTCTTAATTTTATAGTTAAATCAGTTCTTGCTATCTAAAATTTTTAATGAAATTGGCCTAAATAGATCAACCCAAATTTCGTTTCTACATATCTTTGTACCTTCGAAGCAATCCAGCAAAAAATTTTCTATTAATTCGTTATTTTCATATATTTAAAATCCATCTACAACTCAATTTTCTAATTTCCAAATTCTAATTATTGTTTGGGGGAATATTTGTAAACGTTTTGGTCAATGATTTTTAAAATTCTTAAGGTCCAATAAACGCCTTTCTTAAGTTGCATTACTTATTCCAACTATTGAAAAATCTGTATATTTGTAATCCGTTATATCATCAGTTACACAATTTTCATAGATTATCAATTTTAGAGATAAAATTTTGAGAAATGAGATAATTTGTACCATTATAATTAATATAAAATCTAAAATTAAAATGATTTTCCCTTTTAATTAATGATAACCACCTTGAGATAATGGAAGAAATATTCAGGAAGAAAAATTATTAACTTTTACAAACAGCTTTTACAATGATATTAAGAGGGATAAGTAGTTAAATTATAATTTGCATATTAAAACTAAATTTTTAGATTAAATTTTAATAAGTGAATTATTTAATTTTTATATAAATTTTGTTATTCTTTCAATATAAATAAATTTATTTCATCTCCTTGGAAAAATATAGAAAACTGCTATTAAATTATGATAGGCAGAATTGAAAATTATTTGTTACTTTTTTATTAAGTTAGGAAATTATTAATTTTTAGATAGCATTTCGTCTTTTCGTATATAGTCTATAGAAGATTGCTTGAGAATCTAGATAAAGATGTAGAAAAGAATAAATAAAAGTATTGTTAATCTTCCTTAAGAATAACTTTTGTTTAAATTTCATTTTATAATTTTTCTTATATTTTTTATAAATCAGCCCTTCAATAATACTATCAATATTCTATAACTTTAATCTATATTTAAAATTATATCCATTTTGAATATCATAAAAGAAATGAATCTTGAAACATTTAGAGAGGTTAAATACACCATCTTTTTTTGGTTAAACGCACATACTGTAATAATAATTTATTTCTGTAAGTAAATTTAATAGAAGAATCCCTCTATCGAAGCTTATAATTTTTTGTATGATAAAGTTTCTAATAATGTTTCATATGGAAATATAAAATCAAATTTGACAAATTCTATTAGTATTCATCATCATCATAAACCATTACAAATATTTATTAATACTACTAAGGAGTACTTATTCTTAAGACTAGTGTTAAACAAATACTTGATTTTTTTTAGAAATAAGCCAAAAGACATGTTTGAATATATATTATAACTAAAAAATAAATGGAATTATATTCATTCATTACTAGAGCATTTTTAAACTTAAATTTTTCAAATGCTACTAAAACATCTAAATCATCATTGCTTTAAAAAAATCGAAGAAACTCTGTGATTTTATTTCACACTATTTACATTATAAAGCCGATAATAAGAATTTGGAATGCTGCTATAAGGGGAACATTTCAATGAGCATTACAATTTATTGAAAATCTAAAAGAATAGATTTTAGTTATATATTTAGATATTCTAAATAATCTCAGAATTTATTATGACGAAGATAGAGTAAATTAATTAATTAATAATTAGAAGGTAATGTCCAATGATCTGGTTGAGCTTAAGAGACTGGTATCTTATCTAAATGAGAATTATTCTGCTACGATGGATTTCGTAGTATTCAAGAGACTGGAATTCTAATGAATTGCTTTGAGAAACTTCGAAAAACAGATTCAAACATTTAGAGTACAAAGATTCTTATTTATATCACTTTGGTAAAATCATTAAATAATAACTAAGGCTATTTAATCAACTCTCCTATACAAGAAGTATCATGTAAGTATTTAATTTAACAAAAAATATTTATGATACTTTATATTTTTTTATTCTTCTATAAGCTTTGTGAAATAATCAAGTGATATTTCATATTTTATGGAAACTTATTTTCAGTGTTTTTCATAATCCAAACTAATCTGTGAATCTACAGATTTATACATAGATTGATTATCAAGCATTACAACAGAGTCACAATATTTTTAAGTCATATGAATAGTTAACACAGCATTATTGATATCCACTTTATTATTGGATAATTCCTAAGAAAGATATATTAAGAATGCATTTATTTAGCCTAAACTGCATATTCAACAAATAAGTTTTCCATAAGCGAAGAAGTATAACCTGATTTTGTTCCACCACTTAAGGCAGAAGTAATAATGAATTAATCCAGTTTGTTAACTTTTTCCACTTATTTTCTTATATTATCTAACTTGTATTAATTATTTCTTTTGCAATTGTAAAACAAGCTCTACAATAATTTTTAGCTGCATCTGCCATCCCTATAATAAAAGAGTTAGATTTATAATTTATTCAGTTATTCTTTTTCATTTCGTATGTAATTCTATCATCAATATCCATAAAAAAAAAAGCTAATTGATAATTATCATTATCGTTTCTATTATAAAAATAATTCTTGACATTTATATCAATTGATAATGAAGCAATTATATAAATAAAGTATTAATAGTGTCTAGATTAATTTTCATAAAATAAATGAATGACATCCAAAAATATCAAAGTATAAATAACAATATTTGAATTAATTTTTTTTGATATAAGTTATCAATCTATTGAAAATTCCAGAATTAAAAATTGATATTATAGTTTAAAACTTATAAGTCAAAAAATAAATATTTATATTTCGATATTAATCTTTCAGTCATTTATTATTTAATTAAATGAACAAAATACTGAATACTATTGATAAATTTGATATTTTTGGGGTTCCAATAAGTCTTTTAACTAATGCTAAGACTTCTTTATATTAAAGTAGGCTTGGTGGATTAGTTACTTTTTTGATTGGAAGCCTTAGTTTAACATATTTTTTATATGTATTCATATTATGGATTGATCATTAAATACCTCCTGTTGTGAGTTTTAAGCAATAAACTATATCATATGCAGAATATTAGTTGTCAGACTCTATTATTCAATTAGAATTTTAAGATTTTTTGGGTGGTGTAGATCCGTTTAAAAAAGAAAATAATATCATCACTCCTAAATTATATCGAATTATAAATTCAACTATAGTTGATAAACCAATACCATTATTTAGTAGTAAAGATAAGCCATCTAAAATATTTATAAATGATGGCACTATTGTTTTAAACAATGGAAATACTGAAAATGATGACAACTTGGATATGACATAATTATTGCTTGTTTTAGAAGGCTGTTCTAATTTAACTACTGTTTCTGGAAGTTATTGTGCTGATGAAAATGTAATAACAGAGTATTTATCTAAATTTCATGGGTTTTTATTCTTAACTATTTATTTAAATTAATTTTAATATTCTACAGGTAAATTAGAATAAATAAAAAAATAATATTATACAGCTTTAGAACCTTCTAAACCTTTATATTCATAAGTTATGCTTAAGTAATAAGAATCTATTATTGACGATGGAATATTATTTACTAATTATCAAAATTACTAATTTTTAAACAATTATGAGTTAATTCATTAACAAGTTGATCATTTTTTCACTTCTTAAGTGGTTAGTTTATTGTCAAATTAGACATATGAATTCAAGAGTTATGGCTGTTATTTATTTAGAATAGATAATATTGCTGTTACAGAAAGTATAACAATGCCAAAGTTAGGTTAAATTCTAGCTTAAGTTGGATCAATTGTGTAAGTAATATTTTTATTAAAATATATTGCAATTTATTATAATAGAATGTTATTGGAAAATGAATTACTACATGATATAGTTATTATGTATTATCCAGAAATGAAAAAGATTAAGTTTAACTTGTTAAATCAAATTGTAATGTCGGATAATCCAGAAAATAGTAACAATAATTAACATGAAAAAGTTAAATATAAATATAAAACCTTTATTAAAAGAGCTAAGGAAAAATGCAGACTAGATAACATTTTATATGAAATTTCAAGAATACAATTTATTATTTAACAATAATTTGGAGATTAAATTCTATAACAGAGTCATTCATTGGGAGGAAAATTGTCTAATCACTATATGGATCATTAAAATAGTAAAGAGTCAAATAGATAAACCATTAAGCCAGCTAATTCTTTAGATATTGAAAAAGACTTTGCCTTATTGGAACCTTTAGAAATGTTACAAAAATAACCTTGAAGATGATTTTATTCTTATTTAAATATTATTTGACAAAATATTTTATTCTCTGTTAAACAGTTGAGTAATAGTATAATATATTCATTTGGTAAGGTTTAAAGTTATCCTCCGATATTCAAAAATAGCGTCATTCAAAACCATTATAAACAATCTAATTTCTAAAATTTAATGGATTTCATTGTATTTTATCATTTTTATTAAGATTTTTTTTTTGTTATGGTACTTCATAATTTTATTAGGATAATAAAAATTATTTATGTTACATTTCTAATATAGGATTCAAATAATGATTAGAATTATCTGATAAATATTATTTAATTTTGGAATATTTAAGGTAAATCATGTTGAAGTAAAATATTTCATTAGTAAGTGGACTTGTAGAATACATATTTGTGTGCCGGTTCTCACATATTAAAGTTCTTTCTTCCAAGATATATTTTAGCTCAGAATATTATAAAGGATATATCAATTCTATGTTATAAAAATAAATAAAACTAAAAATTCCTCATCATCTTTTGTAATCAGAGTTTATGATATTTATAAAACCTATTTGATTTAGTTTTTTTTGAAAGTTAAATTATATTACAATTTTTAGAAACCTGAGTTTTAATAATTTATAGAAATGAACATTTAATAATACTTTATTAAATTGAATTAACCTCAATCCAAATCATAATTTATTTGTTTCAATAGTGTAATTAGACCAAATGTTAATAAATAAAGGAATTTCTTTCTTTATAAAGGAGTCTGAATTGCTGGAAAATGATCTATACTTCATAAAAGAATTTAGAAATTTAATTTCAGCAATGTCAATGGGAAAAGGTTACAGTTGGAATTCTAATCTATTTAAAGTTATCTTAATTTTTTGAGATGTTTACCATAAGCAGCATCTTCAAATTTTAAATATCTTAATCATCTAAGAATATGAAATTATTCCTCCTTCTTTTTATATGAATTCTTAATAATAAACATCTTTTTGCTATAAATTATATCTCCATAAATTTGTTAGTTATTTTAATAAATCACTATAGAATTATCATATATTCCAAGTTCTGTTAAGTATGAGACATTTTGGACTGATACTTCTGAAATTACTAGAGAGTGTCTCACTCTAATTCCAAATGAAATTATCTAATAATTCAATCATGCTTCATCTTTTTTTCTCCTATAAAAGTGTGTGATCTGTTTTATGAACATCATATTTGTATTTGTTTTTTGGTCACAATTTGATAAGATTTCTTCTTCATAAATTTCATCCCTAGAGTTATTTTAACTAAGTTTTTCTTAAAGAGTTTTAAATTATATTTTATAAAGGGAAGATTGTTTTAGATTATTATAAGTGATCCTATTTTCTTTTTAAATTGAAGATTTTAGCGAAATCACTATGTTAAGATATTTTGATATTGTTAGCTTGATGATTATTGATTCTTTTTTATACCATTAATAAATCAGAGGATTAGTAAGATGAGTTCTGATTTGAATACCAATGTATTTAAAGCAACACTTTTGGTTGGCATAAAAATTTCAATTCAATCTTTTTTTATTAATTATTAGAATTTTTAATGTAATGAACTCTAATATCTATGTTTTATTAATAATTAAATAATATATTGAAATGAATGAATGAAGAAATATTATGTGTTAAATTCTGACTCTTAATTAAGAAATTAATACATTTTGTGGATTACTTTTTAATTTTTAAATCAAAATTTGTAATTTTCATTCACTTATGTTTCATAGCTGCTAAACTGATATTTTAGTAATGAAGTAAAGTTTTGTAATTCTAATTCATATTGATTATAGTAAAATAGGTGTTGAATTAATGCCTCAAAAAATAAAAGTATATTAAATCAATTTTTTTTTGATAACTTTTGGAGAACTTATATGTAAACAAAAGTATTAAACTCATAATGCAAACAAATAACCATTTTATACTCTATTATAATAGTTTATTCTCATCATTCAAAACCTATTTGTATGATTACAATAATACATTGTAAACTAAGAGATCTAATAACATCTACCTATTTAAATGCTGATATTTGTTTGCATAATGATATTCTTTTCAATATTTACATTCAGATTGTACTAAATTTAACAACAATATCGATATGTAATATTTATGAAAATTGGTTTTTTCTACATAATTAGTATTAGTAAAGAGATAGATTATTAGGAAAATTATGTAGATAGTTATGATGAATCATTAATAAAATAAAACTTTATCAATAGTAAGATGGAGTTAAAGAAATATAATGAAAAAAAATTGTTGTATATTTTTAATGCTTAATAGAATTTGACTTTAAATTTAAATTAGAGAAGAAAAAAACAATGGTAATAATAAATTCTAAAACAAAATGTCTTAAGATAACATATTAGTAATCAATTAATACGAAATCAATATGAATTTCTTGATAGGTTCAGGTTAATTTGGGACAGTTTATATTTGTTAAGATAAATAAAACACATAATTACAACTATGCGCAAAAGTAATTATAATTTAGATTAGAGATAGTTGAAAATTATTCAAAAGACCCTAAGATGGAAAGAGAAATAGGTCTAATGTAGTTAATTATGCAGAAAGGAAACAATAATAACAACATTGTAAGAGTTTATCATGTAGAAATTGAAAAATAAAGAATTATTTTAATTTTAGAAAGATGTAAATGCGATTTGCAGGCGTAATTCAACTAAAAAAAAAAAAAGGAAAATAAATATTACACTCCTAATGAAGTTATTAATATTTTGAAGTAAATTACAAACGGTTATAAATTTCTTTATGATAATAATATTATTCATAGAGATATTAAACCTTAAAACATTTTATATTTAAATGGAGTATATAAAGTATTTATAGTTATTAAATTAGATTGCTGACTTCGGATTAGCCAGAGTCTATTAGGAAAATGATGATCTCACAAAAGCTGGTACTCTAAAATACGCATCACCTTAATAAATATTAGGTCAATAAAAATTTACAAATTCTGCAGACATTTTTTCTGTATTTTCAAATTTTATGAAAAGCTTGGAATTGTTTGTTATGAACTAATTTTTGGATGCCTACCTTACAAAATTAGTAATTATTAGTAATTGTTATTCCAATTAGGAAGATTAGAATCTAACCCAGTTAAAATTGATAGATCTGTCTCTGGGGTAAATATTAATTTAATTCTTAAGATGACTGAAGAAATTGCAATTTTAATTGAAAATATGTTGAAATATCATGAAAATTAAAGAATCAGTTGGATAGATTTATTTGCTCATCCATTATTAAATGACCATAAATTCACTCCAATCTAATAAATCATTAAACCACAAATTATCCCAGCGAAGATTTAAACTACTCCTTAAAATATTGTACCAATGATTCAATAAATCTCTAATTAATCAGATCAATTTTACTAAATTGCAGCCTTTATGAATAATGTTTTAGATTCTCTAGATAAGCATTTGTATATTTATTAAGTAATCTTAGAAATCAATAAAAATAAATACATGCTGATATGATTAAGATAAAGTTATAGTTATATTATCTTTCCTCTTGTTTTTATGAACATAGTAAAGCAATGAAAAGTAAATAATAAGCTTTTCAAAAATAAGTGTATACTTTAGCAAATGTTGAAATTGCCATAAAAAATTTAGATAAAGCAAAATAATTACTTTAAGATCAAATTAACAATTATGGTTTATCAGCAAACTTTCCACTTAAAGAAACTGTGGCTGATTATAATAACTATTTTACTTAATTAAATAGTTTATTAACAACCTAATTTTTATTTCCATACACAAATAAATGTAATTACTATTTAGAATATTTACAGTATCTTATTTATATTTATGTATCAAGGTTACTTTTTTGTTTGTTAAAATTAAGAGAATTAAAAGATTTAAGTGACTTATCTTTAGTATTTAAATTAATTATAGATACAAAAAACTAATTACAATAAGAGGCTGTGATTAGAAAAACCTTGGATTAAAAAATGAATAATTGAAATATATCTAAATTAACTTAATAATCATAAAGTTTATTTAAATATTATTTAATTGTTATAAATGCCTTACGATATTCAAATATTTATTATTATTAAATAAGCATTGCATTTCTTTTTTTAATTATAATAATTTATTAAATTTGACTTTTTCATAAGTTAATTATTTTAATTTAGAGAAATCAAATCATAAATGCATAGAATTCAATAATAGTCATCATTTGCTCTATAATTTAGATTTAGGATTAAAATATTATTTTAAATTTGTTTTAATTGATAATTCCAAACATAATAATCATATTTCTTTATTTACTGTATATGTTTATTTTCATTCTTAATATTTGAAATCTATAAAAAGGATGACATATATCTTTAAATATTTTCAAAGTTAATTATTATTAATTGCATTCATTTCTGATTTAAAACCAAATGTAATTTAGTATATCTCAGTTATTTTTTAAAATTAGCCTCAATCTCATCTAAATATGATGAAAAATAACGTTTAACATAGTTTTATATAGAATAATAATTTGTTTTTAATAAATTGAATCTAAATATTAAAAAACAGAATTTATTTTAAATATTGTATAATATGGAGATTTTATTGACTTTTTTAGGTTACCTTATTTTTAATGTCAATTCTTCTATAAAATCATGTGAAGATTTAAAATATCAACCTTTTATAACTTGTTACTCATATATTTCAAGTTGTTATATTTTAGAAGGAGATAATGAAGATTATTCAAAACTTCAGCATATTGAAACTTAAATTATAAAACCTTCATTCATAATTCCTTTGTAAGAATAACCAATTGTGATTAGAATTATTGATAATTTGGATGAAAAAAAGAAAATACAAGAAAAACTATTATGTTACTTATTTAGTAAAATTTAATATTCTATCGTTTGTATAAGTTTTGACTTAGTTATTTAAAATGACTAAGTTAATTTTATTGAGAAGCTTAGATTTGATACAAACATAGTAGCCAGTGAAGACTGTAAAGAAATGAATATGAATGAAGATGGAAGTTTAAATTTATTCTGTTTAAGTAAATTTAAATTAAAATAATATACCTTATATCTATTAAGAAGGAATGTTACTTTAAATTTAGAACATAATGTTCAAGATTAAATATAAGATAGTTGTTAAATAAAATAGATGAAATGGAAAGAAAATTAATACATTATAGCATTTTATCAATGTTCTAATTGGAAAATATTATTGATTAATAATAGTGAAGTATAAAATCTATTAGATGCTTAAATGAAGGAAAACGAAACTTTTTTATAAGGGTTCTCTTATATCCATGATGTATCCTTTTGTATGCATAATCAATTAATATTTGCTTTATATTTGATTGAAAATGATTCTTATCTTTAGGTAAATATGAATTCTTTAGAAAAAAAATTTGCTAATTATTTTTCATTTGAAAATACAAAACGCATATTAAAGATTATAGTATAATAGACATGTTAAATCATAATTATTGTTTATCCATTATAAGATAACAAATAAAAAGTAATTAATTATCAAACAAACAAGGAGATCAATTTAAATTAAAAATATTAAAATCATAATATCTATTTTCATTCTAATCTTCTTTTTCTATAAAACTAATCTGAATTAAATATTTTATTGAATGCTCATCTAAATCAAACTTATTAAATTAACAACACTCCCTTACACTTTTTTGAATTTATTAGGTTATTCTGTTAATTCGATCAAACAAAAAATACTCTATAATTTTATAGATATTTTCAATTAAGTAGTTTTATCTAACCTAAGAAGAAATATCTCTTTTTAATTTAGAACAAAGATTTATTTAAAAGTAATACTATATATATGTGTTTAAGAATAATTTATGAAAATAACACATTAGATGATATCTAAACAAAATTAGTTTAGAAAATAACAATGTAAAATAATTGTTAAAGTAAATTAAAATAAATAATTTGGAAGACAGAAGGTTAAAGTTTATTGAAAAATAGTTAATTCAATTTATATAATCATGGTGTTAGCATAAATGTAAGTATAAGAAATAATGACAAATTTGTAAATTACTGTTTATCAAAGCTATAACTATTTAATTTCATAGGCAATATTGAAGTTAGATAAATAAAAATTCCTGGTTTCATATGTTTTCAAAATGAAACTTAGTTTTTTATTTATAATTGCAACGAAAATAAATTATAAATTTCAATTAATAAAGAATAATTTGAAGTACTTGAATCTTATGGAGATTATATTGTAGTAAGTAAAAACAATAAAAATTTATTGAGAATAATTTAGTTATAAAATGATTTAATATTCTAATTCAAAATAGAATTTGATGATTTGATTATAAAGGCTTAACAAATTTCTTAAAGTGTGTTTCTTTACATGAATAATTCAAATCTGCCTCCATTAATTTATTCAAAATATCAATCAAATTTTAATAGTAAATATCTCCTTAAGAGTCTTTATTAATCTGAACCTATTCTATTTTATTATGAAGCAGAAAATTAAAGGTTTATTTAATATCTTAATGTTATGGCAGTAGAATATTAAGGAAATGTAAAATTCTTTAAAATTGGATGAATCATTAATTATTTCAATTAAAGTTCAAACGATAGCAAATTCAGACTATTTAATATTAGCAATACATGATCTTACAAGATCAATCATCCTTTATTATTTTAATGATCATGAAATACATTAAATATCAAATTATAGTTTTTCTGATTATTAATTTGTTCATCCATTTAAGTACAAAATAAAACTTCATCACTTAGCTGTTTTAATGAAGTAAAATAAGAACCTATATATAGCTATATTTGAATGTAATCTATCCTCCTTATAATTGTAAGAAATTACAGAAACTGATGATTCTTTTTTTATATTTCATTAAAGTGATCTATTATATTCATTCAATAAAGAATGGAGACTTTTACTTTTGAATGAAATTATTGTTGAAATGATGACAAACACTATTTTTTTAAATAACTTATCATCCTTCTATTATACATATTTATATCCACCATAATAAGAAGATAGAGGTATTTAATTAAAAATTTAGATTTTAAATAATTGCTATAAGTTATATTCTCTTTAAAATTTAACTAAATTTGAAATTTAATAGAATTAAATTATAAAATTAAACATATCTGATATTTTTTATGGTCCAATTAATAGTTTAACTCTTGTAACTAATTCATCAATCACTTTGAATGGACCTTTTCGATTAAGAGAAGAATTTTAATTATGTAGTCTAAATAGAACTAATTTTTGTATTAAATAATATTAAATTGAAAGAGCAACATAAATTTTAATGTTTTCATTAATTATTCTAGAAAATAAAATCTTTGAAATTTTAAATGATTCAAACGAAAACATTATTTTTATTACTTTTATAAAATTGAATTATTATCTTTGCTTTTTTAAATCAGACAACAATTTAAAAATTCAATTAATTTAATGTTCTGATGAATATATTAATGTAATCTCAGATCTTAATAACAATTTTAAAATATAAGAAATTAATCGAAGTGATATAAAAAGAACAGGAAATTTAATTAAGCTAAAAAATGAATTTATCCAGACTTTTATATATTTTGAAGATATCAATTTTATTTTAATAAATCTATCTGAGATTGTTTTGGATGTCATACATATTGAAAATTCACAGAATCAATATTTAATTTTATAATAAAACTAAATAAATCCAATAGATATAGATTTAATTATTTACTCAATAAATCTAGATTAGAAAATCTTATTATATTCCTTATCAATATATAAAAAACTTTAAATAGAATTGTCTATTAGATAAATTATTTTTTAGGAATTAAAATTAACTTAATGTATATAAATTGGAAATTTAATTATAATTAAACTATTCATTTTTAGTAAATAATATTCTTATATCTTTTAATTAATATTAGATCAATAGAAGAATTAAATTACTTTTGAACTGTAAAAGTCAATTAGAAATGGTATTTCTATCAACTCCATAAATTCAAACTTCAAAATAGACTATTCAGATGAAAATATTTTGGTTTTAAATTAAATATATACAAATCAGTAGTTATTTTATGATTTTAGTCAAGATAGAAACTTTTACGATTATTTTCATAAATCAATTAAATATTTTTAAATAAAAAGATTTAATACTACACATTTCATCTTCATCAATGAATCCTCTATCCATTTAGGAACAATTGGATATGAAATATAATAATAAAATTCGATAGAAATTAATTATAATTTTTTATTACATGCATAAAACGATGTATATATCAATAACTACATCCTTCTCTATCAGATGAAAATGCATCCTTTTAGATACATATAATTAAATAAAAGCATTAATTTACAAAGACTCAAATATTAATTTAATTATCATGCTTAATTTTCATAATTATATATCTAAGAAAAAGAAAAATTTGATATTAAAAACTAATTTATAACAAGTTTAAACATACATTTATAAATAATAAACTAATTTAATGAATTTACCTAAAACCAATTTTCATGTTAAATATATAATGTTAATAGAATTATTAATAATTTGTTTTGGCCAAGAATATAAATATTTATATTTTTTATTCAACAAAATTCTCTTCATTTTAATTAAACTAACAGATTGTTAAATCTTTCATCTTTCTACATTATATTTTTTTTAATTGTTAATTTTCTTTCAGTAAAATTGAATTAACTATCTTTAGAATTTGAAATACCATCTTAATTCTGAAACTAATGAAACTCTGTTAATAACCTGAAAAAATAATATTCTTTTTAAAAAGGATTCATAATAACTAAATAATATAAATATATAAAACAATGAATTACAGTGTATCCATGTATGCAAAAAATTTGAATGCATAATTAACAAAAATTCCATATGTTTAAATGTTATGATTAAATTCAAAAGCCTTTTAAAGACTAGAGCAAGATTAGAAAATTCATAAAGTCATTGACTTCTCCAGATCTTTTTATAAATAAAAATAATACAAATACGATTCTAGTGTAAGACAGGTAAAATAAAAACTATTTTGCAAGTTGCATTTGAAAATATAGAAAGATTCATAGTGCTATGTATGAATACACTTATAAAGGGTAACTTGCTTAAATGAACTAGATTCAAAGAAAGTAGATAGTAATTTAGATAAAAACTTAAATTTTATTATATGTAATGTTCATAAACTTTTTATATATATATTCAGTAATATTTTAAGTTTTAATGTTCAAATTTTAAATATTGAGAATAAGTTAAAATAATTTGTATAATGATTATTAAATTATATTTTCGAAAGTTGTTATACATACAAATTAGAACTGTATAATTCTAGATTAATACTTTCACATATTATTAATCACAATAATTTAAATTATTCTTATTAAAAATACTATTATTCTTACCTATTCTTCTACTAAAATTTAAAATTATTCTGAATTTTTCATATTAATTTTAATTATCTAGAACTGCCTCCTTAATATTATTTTTAGCCATTATTAAATTGAATTCTATCTAGTATTTTTTTTTAACTATTATATACTTATTATTTTTACAAAAACTTGGATGTGTTCAAAAATATAATAATATTTAATGAATTTAATTATTTAAGGATTTTAATTTATTTGAGTGTTCTCAAGATAATCCATAAGATCTAATTAATATAAATAAAAATACTTGATTTTTAAATTGTATTAAATATATAGTTTAAATAAAGATTATGCTTTAATTAAATTAAAAAATATAAACAAAATATTAATAAAATTTGACAAATCATAAAAATATTTATTCTAAAGCTATTTGTTTTTATTTTTAGGCAACAATGCTCTTATATTTCTAGATTATATAATCTTTTGCTTTTTTGATAAGAATATAACCATACTTAATTAATGGTGATAGTAATCCAAAACATAATATTGCTATTTATATAAATCCTATAAGGAGTTATTAATTATTTGTAATATGTTTAACAAAATCAGGATGATAAGAGATGCTCAAAAGTGTAAACATTATAATAGGCAATTCAAACCAAAAGATTACAATTTTATCTATTTTATATTTTAAGAGTTTGGCTATAATAATTATTGCAAGATATATCGTATTTATTAATGCAATTAAAATACATTAAAGAATTGAGTTATCTTATGCTTTAATTAAAAAAAAGAGAAATAATAATTTTTTGATAACAATCAAACCTTGATGTCTGAATATTTTTAGATTACTTAACTTATTATTCTAAGCAGTTTTAATTATAAAAGATATTGAGATTGTAAAAAGGAATAACATAATCACTATACATAAAGGGATAGAGAATATAGTCCTTAAGGAATTTTAAGGTTTAGAATAGAAATATAGGATAATTTTGAAAAGAACATCCCAACTATTTGCTAAAAACCATATGATCAATCCATTTATTGTAAACATTTTTCCTAAACTTAGTATAAATTAATTGATTAAATAAAGAATAACTGCAATTTTTTCTAATATTTTAGAATGTACCTATTTAATATATATCATTTAACTTGGTGTAAAACATTTCTTATAATAAAATTTGACATATGCAAAATAAAAAATAGCAAAAAACAACATAAGTACTATCTAACAAATTTGACTTTAAAAATTAATTAGTAAATCTGCATTAATTGAATAAAAATAAAACTTGCCAAATGATTCTAATAATTCTTAACCAAATATTAATTAAAATAAATCTACTAAATTAAATTTAATTAAAAAAGGTTAAATTGAAAGTAATTCAGAAGATTCAAAATAAATAAACACATTTTCTGGATAAACAACATTAATAAATTTAAGATATGACTAATATTACAATGCATCCAAAACTTCAAAACAATCTGATGGGTTACCAGACAATAAAATAATAATACTTGAAACACCAAGAATTATAAGCATCAAAATATTGAATTAACTAGCTTTTGTAGATATTTCCTTTTATTATTGATTTAATACAATAGGATTCTTCAATTTTAATTTAAGTTCTTTATTCAAAATTTATAAATCATAATTATTAATTAATGAAATGTTAAAGGAAACCTAGAAAATTAGATCAACTTCCAATTACTTTAGAAGTTCAATAGTAAATAAATATTATATATATTTGAATTCTTCAAATGTTGGCTCATCTTAAAAATCAAAAGTTATAATGTAATTTTATTTATTAACATTTATAATCTAGGGTTCTAGATTTTATGTTAAATTATCTTAACTTTCTTTTAATTTGATATATTGAGAAGATGTCATCAAAATATATTACTTATTAAATGTGATATTTAAATATTGTAATTAGATAATTGGATTATCAAATTGGTAACATATGCTCAATTCTTAATCATTTGTATTACATTTCCATAAATTCTCAATTTAACATTCTTCTGAGCATCCATCTAAAGAAAATTTATTTCCATCATCGCAATCTTCATTTAATGATTTAATTCCATCTCCACATTATTCTTAACATCCATTATTTTATAATTAATATCCAATATCACATTTCATACATTATCCTTCAATACAATTTTAACAATAAAGTGAACAAGAATATTAGCATTAAAAACAACCATCATAAGGTTCATTATTATTATCATCACATTTTTCATCTGATGCAATAATTTAATCACCACAAATAGATAAACATTTTTAATCAATCAAATAAAATCCAAAATCACAATCAAATTTTAATAACTCTTCTGATTCTGATAATATACATTTACCATCAATACAATCATTACAATTCTCTTCACATTAATATTAACATTCAAAACATCCATCAAATGGAACTGTATTACCATCATCACATTCTTCAAGGTCTTAAATTATACCATCTCCACAAATCGTTTAATCTATAATAGAATCATCAAATTCTGTATTATCATCATCATTAAATAAATCTTGAACACATTAATAATTAAACAAATTCCAACCTTTCAAGCATTTTATACAATATGTATTATAACATTCTTAACATTCTGGTTAACAATTATGATTAATAGGTAATAACTATTATTAATTAAAATTATTTAATAAATCTGTATTATAAGGGGTGCAAATATTATTTACTAATTAAAATGAAAGATTGCAAATTAAACATATACCAAATTTACATTATAAACAATTCAAAGGACAAGAAAATTTACATTAATAACAACCATCATAAGGTAATTAATTTATATCATCACATTCTTCAAATCCAACAATAATATTATCACCACAAATTGAGAGACATTAATAATTTTAGGAATCATACTACCAAGTGTAATAACATTCCATACATTGACCTTATACACAATTACTACATCCTTCACAACAATCAAATTGGAAATTGAAACAACCATCAAAAGCATAGATGTTTTCATCATTGCATAATTCTTATATTTCAATGTTTTTTGCATCTATAAATATTTCAAAGTCTCTAATTCCAAATTAAGCATCTGTATCTATAATATCAGGTAGAATTATTGAGATCATTAAATAATGAATATTATGTGGAAATTATCCATCAATAACAGTAAATGTTTAATATTCACCACAAATCAAATACCACTCATTTATTAAATGATTAGTAGAAAATATTTATTCATCATTGTTAACTTATACTTTCAAAGAGATTAAATTTTAGAGTTAAATAGCTATTAATTTAAATCTTATTCTGATTTCTGAATGATCTTTATAAATTAATGAATTAAATTTAATTACATCTTAACTAACAAAAGGTCCATACATTTAGAAATCTAAATAATTATAAGTTAAAAATTACTTCCACATCTAATGATTCCTTAAAAAAATTCATCATTTTTTAGCCAACCCTCATTTTCTAAGATAACTTCTTCCCCAAAATATATACTCATTTAAGCCCATTTATCACATATACCATTATCATTACAAGAATCACATTATTAAGGACATTGAAAGATGAATAAGGCAAAATCAGCAATCCCCCAAAAAAAGGGTGGCTCATTAATAGCTAAGGGTAACAAAATTTAAATTTAAAGTGTAGGGCTAAAATGTTTATTACTATGAAGAAAAGTCTCTTAAGTTACAGCTAAACCATCACCATTACCACATGATGATAAACCAAAAATTGAATAAGTCTTATTAATTTATTAATCGTCTACGTTTACTGTGATACTGAAATCTAATCCAAAAGATGAAAAAATTAGAAAATTAATCTAATAAGCAAAATGAGGAGGAATAAAAAATGTTTTAAATATTACCATATTTGACATTCCTCCAAATATTGTTTTATCTTAACATTCCACAATTTATTACTCCTCTAATTATTCTTATTATTAAAACAGCTTCCAATCTTAATTATTTATTATATCTATATCCATATCTAGATCTTAAGTTGTGAATTAAGAATTATATATTAAAGTTTAACCATTCACATTTTCTATTGTATGAAACAAAAACAGATAAAGTAAGAAATACCAATTTATATGATTTTCAAATATGGAGGAAAATGAAACATAAACCATTATCCAACAATAATATTAAATAATTCTCATAAGATCATCTACATAGATATTTATACTCCAAAATAATATCAAAAATCTACATGAATTTGTATATTTAATGCGTATTTTATTACCATATTTATATTCACTTATAAAAAAAAAGTCTTTTATATTGAAGGTAGGATCTCACTTTTTAAGGGAAATTATAATTTAAACATTTATTTCCTATCATATGATTAATATATTTCCTTCTTTGATTTTTTTAAACATTTTCATTTCTATCTAAATTTGGATGCTTTATTCAAATAGTTTATTCAAAAATTCATTACTATACTTAAATATTTTAATTGGAAATGTAATTCCAATTTTAAATATAACCTTTAGAAATGAATATCAAAATAGAAATGCTAATCTATAGAATTTTATACAATGACAATTTTTGGCATAAATTTATTTTTATTCCATAAAAATTTATATAATAATTATTATAAAATATATATAATATATAATAAATATACCAACAATTATTCATTTTTAAATAAATTTACTATTTTTTACGGTAATAATGATACATCAATATTATATATTAAGACAAATTCATATTCGAAATGTCATTTATATCTGAGATTAGTAACTTATAAAAAGGTAATCTAATTTAATTTAAAGATATCAGTTTTAAAAATTTAATTTTTCTAAACATTCCTAAAATCTTCTTCTTCTTAAAATAGTGATTCTTAATTTATAAAAAAGAAAATAATACTAAAAATAAATTAAAATCTATACTATTATCACTATACATTTTTTAAATATTGAATTAATAATTATGTAAATAATTAAATAGTTGTGGCAAGTATTTGTATAATCTAAAAACTTATTCAGAATGAATTATTATCACCTACAATAGCTTAAGTATTTATCCTATTTATAATTAAGTATTATGTAAAATAAATATTTTAGTTTTGGGAATCTAACTAATGCTTAGAGAATACTGAATAAACAATTTTTTTTTTTCTTTAGTATTTTTAATATACTTATAAACCTAAAATACAGTTTCTATTATACTTGTTAATAGGAATTTTATTATTAAATTTCATTTCATAAAATTCTTACTTAAAATAAGGCTTCAATGCAATTATCATATTTTTATGGGAATAATTAAAGATTTTTAATATTAAGCGTGTTTGATCCTACCATGCTTTAAAATAATTTATTTATTCAAATTAACAAATGTATTTTGTCTACTTTTAAATCATTTTAATTAAATAATAGTAATAAAGCTCAATCTTATAGGATCACCTCTTAATAATTATTTTTTTCATTTGATTTTTTTGAAGAACAATCAAAACACAATTTAATGATTTAAGTCATAACTGAATAAAATATCACTTATGCTAAATTTGTAAAATTATCAGAGAAATATAAGGACTTAACTTTTCAACAAATATAAAATCTAATCTTATTTATTGTTATTATTTAATTTCTTACTATAATAATAAAGTTACAAGTCTACCAAAATTAGATTAAATATTAGGAAGATATAACTATTTTATTATTAAATTATTTGGGTAATTAGCAAGATTTATCACTTATCTATAATTATATTTTTATTAATTGATGATCATATTCATATATATTTTTATTAAATATTGAAATGAGAAGCAACTAACAGAAATGCCAAATTAAATTTAATGAAATGATTTATGAAATAAAGAAGACATATTTCATAATTTTGAATTATATTTTTATACCATAAGCTTATCCGAGGATATCCTTGTTGAACAAATTTCAAACAAAATAGAAGGATCAAACAATTGATATGAAATGAATATTTTCAAATAGTATAGAAATTCATAGATCATTCTTAATTTTACATTAATCAAATTTCTATTCTGATATAATCAACTGAAAATTTAGAATAATATTATTGGATTTTCTGAATTCCAATAATACATAGTATTTAGATTAATTTCAAAGCACTAATAAATTTTTAAATTAATGAATTTGGAACCTTAATATTAAGAATTCTAGGAAGAGAAAATAAATATTCCAATTGAAAACACTATCAACAGTAATAATAAAAGATCAAGCATTTTTCGATTAATCTAATATTCATTGTAAAATAAATTATTATTGTTTTTTGGAAATTTAGGATTGCTTATTACTTCAGTTTCAATGGTAGCATTACCATACTTAACAGGGTATTATTTATTTATAATCTTAGGAAAATGATTGATTCAATAACAAAATCTAATTCTAAAGAAAATCTAAATTACTTAACTTTATAATTCATAGTGTTAACAATTGTAACTGCTTTTTTTACTTTTTTAAGAACTTATGCTTTTAATATTTTAGGAGAAAAAATAACATTTCATTTAAGAAATGAATTATTTTAAAGTTTAATTTAAAAGGACATAGAATTTTTTGATTCTAATAGATCTGGAGAATTAATATCTAGACTCTCATCTGATATATCTGTAATTAATAAAGGAACCAATGATTCTATATCTACACTATTAAAAAATGCTATTCAAGTTATAGGTAGTTTGATTTTACTATGTTTTATAAGTTGGAAATTAACACTTGTTTTGTTTTGTGTAATTCCTCCTTCTACAATTTTGGCAATTATATTTGTTAAAAAATACAAATAAATAAGAAAGGAATATTAATAATCTATAGCTTAATCTACTTAAATAGCTTCAGAAGTCTTAAGCAATATGAGAATTGTAAGATCTTTTTCAACAGAAGAAAGAGAAAGTAATTCATATCAAATTGCTAATTAAAATGTTTATAATTTTGGTAATAAAATGGCAGTTTTAGGAAGTTAATTTATGTCTATTGGAATAGTTTTAGCTTATGCTGTTATATTAGCTATTTTGTATTATGGTGGAAGTCTAGTAATTGATGGATAATCAACAATAGGAGACTTAAGTTCATTTGTATTATATACTTTAACTATGACAAGTATTATATTATTTTAAATTAGTTTCTCTCTTGGCTTTAAGTGGAACTATGAATGAAATGATTTCTGCTGCTGCAGTTTCTGAAAAAATTTTTGATATAATAGATCATCCAGTTAAGATACGTAATGGTTCTATTGATGCTTCTAATATATCTGGATAAATTAATATATCAAATGTAACATTTTGTTATCCAACAAAATAAAATGTTATGAGTTTGAAAGCAATAAGCTTAGAGATTAATTAAGGGGAAGTTGTAGCATTTGTTGGGCAAAGTGGTAGTGGAAAGTCTACTATTGTTTAATTACTATAGAGATTTTATGATTCAAAATAAGGATCCATTTTATTTGATAACATAGATATCAAGGAGTATAATCTACAATAGTTACATAAACAAATAGGATTTGTTGCACAAGAACCAACTTTGTTTTCTGGAACATTGAAAGATAATATTACATATGGTGTAGATACTTTCACTTAAGAAGACATTGATAATGCTATGAAATTAGCTAATGCTTATGATTTTGTTACAGATTTGTCAATATTTCCAGATGGATTGTAAACTATAGTTGGTGAAAGAGGAGTGAAATTATCAGGAGGTTAAAAATAGCGTATTGCTATTGCAAGAGCTTTGATTAAAAATCCTAAAATATTGATTTTTGATGAAGCAACCAGTGCTTTAGATTCTGAATCCGAATTTCAAGTTTAAAAGGCTATAGATGGTCTTGTTTAATCAGGTTAGAAGACTATTATTATAATTGCTCATAGATTATCTACTGTTATTAATTCAAACAAAATTATTGTAGTTTAAAATGGATAAATAGTTGAATAAGGAAAGCATCAAGAATTAATAGAAAAAAATGGTGTTTATAAATAATTAATTGAAAGATAATTATAATGAATGATAGATAATAATTTTTATATATTATACAATAATTAAATTTCATTAAGAACTAAATTAATATTTATTATTTTAATTAATTAATAAAAAATTAATGCTTTTAATTTTAACAATTAATGGTTTACTCTAATATAAAATAAGCATTATGCTATAATGATAATAAATTGTTATTCTATGTTAATATAATTGAATATTTTTTTTGTAACTTATTAAATTAAAATTAGTTACAAGTTAATTTTCATAAAATTCTTTTAAATTAGATTACTTAAATTGAATTTTTTTTAATTAGTCTTATAAATTATAATCTATAATTTATTTAATACTTTTACAATTAATGTTAATTTCATAAATCATATTTCATTTCATTCAATTTCTAATCATTTTCTATGTCCATAGTCACCCAAATCCCAAATTTTTTACCTTATTTATATTCACCATTAAAAGTGACTTTTCTCTTATTCCAAAAACGATTCCCAAAATTATCAGTTAATTCAATCCATTATCCAATCTTAATTTCATCACCACCTTCATCATATGATCCACCGCCACTTAAAGTATATAATTAATAAATAAGTTTACATCTATTCAAACGGATAACTACTGCTATCTCTTTATAATATATCCCATCTACCAATTTTTTTACCATTTTGATATTCACCATTGTAAATGACTTACGATCTCAAATCAAACTAATTACTTAACTCTATCCACTTACCAACTTTAATCCCATCCCCTTATTTATGATATGAACCGCCACCACTAAAAAAATTAAATATCTAATTTTAATATTTACATTTATTCAAATTCTTTTCTGCTATTATACCTATACAGAATATTCCATCTACCAATTTTTTTATCATTTTTATATTCTCCATTATAAGTAATTTAGGAATCCCATTCAAATACATCTCTTATTTCAATCCATTTTCCAATTTTCATTCCTCCTCCATCATATAATTCACCACCACTAAAATATTTTAACTTGTTTTTAATAATACTTAAATTTATTTTCAACTTTGATATCCCATCTACCAAACTTTTTACCATTATTATATTCACCAATTTCTGTTATTTATAAATTCTATTCATATTGATCGTTTAGCTCAATCCATTATCCAATCTTAATTCCGTTTCCTTCTACATCATATTAACCACCTCCACTAAAATTTTATAACTTATTTTTAATAATACATAAGTTTATCCTCTGCTTTAATATCCCATCTACCAAACTTTTTACTATTTTTATATTCACCAATCTCTTCAAACTTTAAGCATACCATTTTCCTAATAGAATAACGAATTAAAGTATACTTTTATTTATATATTAATTAAATCTAAATTAAACCCCAAGATGAAAAAGAAAAATTTTTTATATTTTTTTTGAAACCGTCATTAATATTAAGAAATTAATACTCATTAGTATTTTTATTTTTTTAGAAAATGATGTGCATTTATCATTCTTAAAGTCCAATATCTTTGATTTGTGTAGCTCCTCATAAATGTTTAAGAAAACTTTGTGTTGAATGTTTATATGAGCATGGAGTAGATGTTAAACTTACAATTCCAATTTGTAAATTTAAAGAATTAATCACCAAGAAATTATAAGAGCATGAGCTTAATGGAATATCTGAATTAAAGAAATTAAGAGAAGGTTTTAAAATCCTAATTTCTCAAACTGAAACTATTATTAAGAAATTTTGGGAAGATGTAAAAGAATTAATTAAATCAATATTCGATAACATTGAGAAAGAAAATTAATCATTTATCAATCTTATCAACTAAAATGAAAATCTAGCAGAATCTTCATATACTGACTTGAACAATATAGTGTAAATTTTTGAAGGAAACATTTTAGATGATTGGAATAAATAAAAAAATTCTTATTTGATTAATATGATGTAAATTAAGAATTGGATAGAATAGGGTGCAAACACAATCAGTTAAAATTTTAAAGAAAAGATTAAGGAAGTAATGAAGATATTTAAGTAAAATAATTGATTTATAATTATAAAAAGGATTTAGAAAGATGAATCACTAGAATGGTAGGAAAGTATTACAGAATATGAAGGAATTGTTTGGGATTAAAATTCGATAGCTTCTATAAAAAGAGTAAAATTTCAAGTAATCTAAACTAAAGAAAAAGAAATATAGTATGTAATGAATAGATTGTTATTGAGAAAGTAAAACTTAAGATTTATTAAATTAATAGAGATTAAATTTAAGACACTATAAATAAGCCTGAAATATTAATTAATCTAGAATAAATATAACATTTGAATTGGATTGGTGATTATGGAAAACAAAATTAAAAAATTGGAAAATGGACTGCAACTTGGAAAGGATTAATTTTAAGTGATGTAGGAGGATATTATTCTAATGAAGGAAAGAAATAAGGAAAATGGATTGAAATATTTTAGAATTATTGTGAGTTTGTTTAAGTTTATGAAGTAGGAGATTATGTAGATGGCTTTAAGAAAGGAACATGGAAGTATATCTATGAAGACGAAAAGATGTATAAAGTTTATAAATATTCAAATTAAGTGGGGGTGGAGAATATAATAAGTAAGGTAAAAAGAATGGTAAATGGATTGAATTAGGCAATGAGTTTTACAAATATTTTAAACTTACATATAATGGTCGATATCAAAATGGTATAAAAGTGGGCATTTGGGAAACCTGCTTGGCTGAATAAGGCATATTATATGGTCATAATTATATATCGATGTAATATTAATAAATAATTAATTCTCCTTTTTAGAGGTGGTGGTTCATATGATTTAAATGGTAATGGAATTAAGATTGGAAAATGGATTGAACTATGTGATTAATTTGAATGGAAATTTAAAATAACTTAGCTTCCATAAGGAATTAATATTTTATTTTTATCATCAAAATTTTCCACTCATACTTGAGATTAATTTATATTCTTTTATATTAATAATAATTATATGAATATTATAGTTTCTCAAGCTCCATTTTTCACACTAGTTTCTTGATTTCTCTAAACCAGTTGGTAGAATTTCTCATTAAGGGCTTAAACTCTCTCACAGTTATAGTCTTGATAGAACTAAATTGAATAGAATTATTAACCAGAAAAAAAATAACCTTCCAATTCTTTCTCAAATTTCTCAAACTCTTCGTTGAGTTTAGAATCATGAAAGATGAGGCGACTAAAAGTAAATTAATCCCCATATTTGCATTTTTTCCAAGCCAACCTGAATCTGTTACAT
>CAJJDO010000131.1:72916-84518 GCA_905183005.1 Paramecium pentaurelia
AATATTTGAACAATTTAGTTTAAGTTTCTAAAAATTCTGGTAACTTAAAATTTCCGTAATTTGTTATAAACTTATCTATACAATTTAAAAGATTCCAAATATAGTATATGCTATTTATTTATTTTTTTTAATGAAGTTCATCAAATGTTCAATTACTAAAGCAGCTCTTATTATTGGTCTAAAATTTTAAACAGCTTTCATTTAAGGAGTTTCTAAAAGAGTTTGCCTTTCTTACGATAACTTGGATAGAATTATTTAAATCTTACACTTAAATTATTATTTATGAAATTTCTAGTTAAACCTTAAGATAAAATTCTATATATAAGATATATCAATTATATTTTTTTAAAAAGTTGTTACAATTATAAATAATATATAATGGAGACATTTTTAGATTTAATTTCTTTTGGACTTATGTGGTGTTATTAAATTGCGCATTTATTGTTTTTCTTCAATTTCCTTGTTTATTTCTCTCAAAAATCATTTTAAGGAACACAGTTTTTATTATTTATTTTACTGAATATAGTTCTATACATAAGATAGTAATTATTAATAAGTATTAATATCAAATATGCAGTTGGATTAATTTTGAATAATTATTTCACTTTTTTTAATTGAATGTTAGATTAAAGAAGGATGAGTATTATATTGCAGATTTTCTTGATATTGCCTTATACATTTAAGAAAATTGAAACACTATGTCAAATCATAATTAAATTTCCATATTCTCCAATTATTTTATAATTTCAATATATTTTTTACAAGTTTTTCTCCAATTCCAATATCTTTTTCCTAATTAATCACATTTTCAAATTGAATTTCAAGCTTTTAATGAAATCCAAATAACGAAAATAAATCCAATACTTTTGATTTTAATTTTCCTCTACAAAATATCTCTAATTCATTATTATCCAAATTTAATTGAATCAGAATGAAATAAAATAATAAATTGTTTTAAGACATTGATTTGCTTTATAAAAAGGAAGATTATAAATTTTTCATAGTTTTTATGGATTACTAAAGGAGAATTTCATGGAACTTACATCACTTTCATATTATTTATTCTAGTTTTTATTTATCTAATAATTATATTTTTATTAAAAAATAATCTAAAAAGAAAGATCTCGTTTATATACTCAAATTTACTGTCATTTTTACATGTTCCAATATATATATAAAAATGGTATCTTTGAAATTTTACATAATAAGAAATAAATTTAGTTCATTAACAACATCTCCAGCTAATTAACAATTTAATGTTATAATAGTATGCTTTTCAGGTAAAATCAAAATAACAAAATTTCAAGATCAGAATATTTTGAAATATCAATTATTAGACAATACAATGAAAATATGTGCACAACCTATGTGTGCTACATAAATTTATGGATGAAATGACATTAATTCATACTCCTCTCCAAAATTAAAGAGCTTTAATATGTTCCCTTCCTCTCTCACTCTTACTTCTCCTTAAAATTCTCTAATTGAATTTAAAAAACGAGCTAGATTAAGCTCCTTGCCTGCTCTTAATATTCTATATATACTCCCATCATTGATCAATTATACTAGATTATATCTTAGTGCTTCCTTCGTAATTATGAAATAATTTTTTGTTAAATATTTGAATTATTGTTCCTTTTATGGATGGGTAGCGAAAAAGAGTTAACCCTTTATAAATGTTCGGCTCCTTTGATATATTTATTTTAGCCTTTACCTCAAGCAATTAAGATGTACCTACTACTTAAATAAGGAGCAAATTTTTTTTCTGAATGAAGAATTCAAAGAATTACTTAATTCTCGAAATTAAAAGAGTGTGATGAAAAGAGGATAAAATTAATTTTTAATGTAAATCTTATTTATCCTCAATTTTAATTTGTCCAATTATTAATTACTTTATTAATAATCAAAAGTATCCCTCAAAATTTTTATTTTCCAAATTAATTTTGAAATTTAATTCTGACAAGTTAACAAAATATTTTGAAGATATACATATATGCTATGTTCAGTTTTATCCTAAAATTCAATTTCATAATTGGTCCTTATTTTCTTATCGATGAATTTATTAATTTATACCATTCTTAATTCCTTATTATTCCAGTATGATAAAAATATATCTTAACAAATGATGAACATTAGGCTGAAGTTATTTTTTCGGAGATTAAGTAAGACATAAGAAAATTTTTTTAATGAATAGCTAAGTAGATGCTGGATAATAATAAGAAAAGAACTAATATAAAGAAAAGATTAAGATTAAAAATACTCAAATCCATTTAAATCATCACAATTATAAGAAAATTAACTCGATAAAACAAATTATGCATGAATTTTATGATTGATTATGATATTAAGTTAATCAATTATTAGTTATAATGTTAGATCTCATCAGCCTACTATTGAATTTAAGTTATTATCAACAAAAATATTGTTTTAGAACAAGTAAGCAAACATGGTTTGTTGAATAATATAATACTTAAATGAATTGTAAATAAATTAATCTTTTATTTAGTAAAAAAATTCATGAATTTTGTTATCAATCGAAATTCCAAATTATATGTGTACTATTCATATATTATTTTTTATTTTCTTACTTAACTTATTTATATAAAGATCTTATATTAATCTAAAATAATAACATATTTATAATATTTATACAATCAACGAAACCAGGAAATGTCTCTATTTTCAATTTTATAAGAATATTGAATTACATTAACTTATTTTAAGTATCATTTAGGATGTTTTCTAGAATGGAAAATTATTTAGTAGTAAAATTAAAAAAAATATTCCTTGATTAAATGTGAAGATAAAATAAAGCTAAATATAAATAAATATATTCTGTTTAATTTTATAAATAATTAATTAATTTTCTATAATTAAATTGAATAAATCTTATAGGTTTAATTATCTCCCTAATATATGATAGAGTGCAATTAAAACTTTCCTCTACAAACGATGATATTAATGTGAAAATTGACCTATCGATTTTTCAAAAATATTTTAAAGTCAAGTAATGAGTAAAGATTTTAATAATTATGCAATTATTTTTAAATCATATTTTTTAACAATAACATTAAATATTCGTCATATCTAATAATAAATCTGCTATAAAGCAAAATAGTGATTTACTATTCAAATTTTAAATTTTGTTAATTAATCTTCCAGTATTGAGTTTTTGTCACTCTCTTAGTTTTTTTTCATTTATTTATGTTTAGTTCGATATTATTGAGACCTAATAATATTATCTTCATATACCTTAAAGTTTATGTATATTTTATTCCAAATATTGAAGTTTTATTACATCATATAATAAATTATATAAAATTCATAATAAATAATTTAATTATCTTAAAATTTTTTAGATGATACAGTTTGATGAGTAATAATATAAATAAAATCCTTAAAATTTTTCATTTAACTCAAAAAATAGAATGAGATAGAATAACAGCTATTTTTTGTTAATATTAAGTGGAATTCTCTATTAAAGTAAACAGAAAAATATTTTTAGCAATCTGTTGTCCAAGTTCATGTTAATAATGCAATGGTAGCAGCTCAAATTGTAATATTTGTAATCCAGGTTTCTTTAAAATTGGAAATGATTGTTATGCATGTACTAAACCATGCGCAACCTGTTCAACAAGTGTTACAACCTGCTCTTCTTGTGTTGATTCTGCAAATTAAGTAACTCCTAGTTGTGCATGCAATAGTGGGCTCATAATGAATGCATCAACATTTTTTTGCGAAGGATGCCCAAGTAATTGTAGTGTGTGTAGTACTACAACTATATGTACTTAATGTAATGATGGCTATTGGTTAAATGTTAACTCATGTAGTCCATGCATAAAACCATGTGTAAATTGTTCATCGAATGGAAATAATTGTAGTAGTTGTGTTGATACTGCGAAACAAACACTGTCTCTTTGTAATTGTCAATCAGGTTATATAATGGATACTACAAGTTACTTATGCATTTAATGTGTATTTCCATGTGCTACATGTTAAACAACAGTAAATTATTGTTTAACATGTGCTGCAACATATACTATAGATTCGAGCACTCATACATGTTCATGCTTAACTAATTAATATGAAGTAAATGCTACAACAAAATCATGTCAAAATTGTACAAGTCCATGTGCAACTTGTACATTATCTGCAACTAATTGTGGTTCATGTGTAACTGGATTAAATAGAAATCTATAAACTAATTAATGTGTTTGTGATGATGGATATTATGAAAATACTACTTGTTAACCATGTTAAGAACCATGCATTTATTGTACTTCATTATCAGTATGTACATCATGTAAAGATCCGACTTATTAATCAGGATCATCATGTGTTTGTTAACCAACCTATTTTATGAATGCCTCTTTTATGTGTTAAAGTTGTGTTGCGCCTTGCTAAAATTGTACTTCAGAAACTCTATGCACATCATGTGTATAAAATTATTACATTTCTGGAAATACTTGTTTATAATGTACTGCACCATGTTACAATTGTGTAGATCTACCTACAAAATGTACATCATGTGTTGATTCAAATATAACACCAATCAATAATGTATGTAGTAGTGGTGGTTGTTCTGATGGATAATTTATGGATGCATCATTAAATTGTCAACCTTGTATTCACCCTTGTCTTAAGTGTTAAACAAATGGTAATCATTGTTTAGAATGTGCAACTACATTTGAAATGAGTACTTCTACTCCAAATACATGTGTTTGTCCTGCACACAAATATCTAGTAGTAACTAATAATCCTACTGATTGTCAGTCTTGTACTTAACCATGTGATACATGTTCAGGAACAGCAGATCATTGTTTAACATGTATAGATAATATTAATTAAACTGTTGATGCATCTAATGAATGTAAATGCAATCCTGGTTTTATAATGAATGGAATAAATTGTGATGCTTGTCTAAATCCTTGTCTCTAATGTTAAGGAACTACAAATTACTGCACTGAATGTAAAGATAGTGAACATTATATATCTAATGGATAATGCATTTGTAATCCTGGTTTCATAAATGATAATAACTATGATTGTATACCTTGTTAAACTCCTTGTTCTACTTGTTCAGTAAATGATACTCATTGTGATAGTTGCAAAGATCCTAATCATTAAATTAATGCATCTTTTCAATGCATTTGTAAAGACACTTACTATTCAAATACTATTGATACATGTGCATCATGTGTATAACCATGTGCATTATGTGACATCAATGGATGTTTATCATGTATTGATACTAATTAAATAATAAATTCTTCTAAGAATTGTGTTTGTAAACCAGGTTATTATTAAGTAGGCTTAAATTGTTCATAATGTGTAACTCCATGTTAAACTTGTGAAATCAATTAGGATCATTGTTTAACATGCACTGATATTCATTAAACTCAAATCAATAACTAATGTATATGCAATGATGGATATTTTGATGTCAATCATATTTGCTAACAATGCTAATCTCCTTGTACAAAATGTCAATTTTCTAATGATCATTGTCTTTAATGTTTAGATCCAAATCATGATTTAATCAATAATAAATGTGTTTGTAAATTTGGATTTGGATAATCAGGAACTGATGGAACAACTTGCTCTCTTTGTTAATACCCCTGTCTTGATTGTTCAACAAGTGTGAATACATGTGTATCTTGCATTGATACTATTATATTCCATCTTGATAATGAGAAATGTTTATGTTAATAAGGTTATTTTCTAACTGGATCTAATTGCATATAGTGTTCACCACAATGTTCCTCCTGCATTGATTAATCAAATAAATGTTTAGGATGTTCTGATCCTAATTAAGTGTTGAATCAAAATGATTGTTTATGTCAACCAGGTTATTTTAAAAATAATTCTATGAATTGTGAACTATGTTAACTTCCTTGTTTAACTTGTGTATCTAATGAAGATTATTGTACATCTTGTTATGATTAAGAAAAGTAATAAGTAATTGGAGGATAATGTGTATGTATAGATGGATATTATATACTGGATAATAAATGTGAAAAATGTAATTAGATCTGTAACAAATGTAGTTCATATAATGATTGTAGTGAATGTATAGATGGGTATTATTTATAAAATTAATAATGTTTAAAATGTTAAACCCCTTGTTTATCATGTTTTGATGCATATAATTGTTAAACCTGTATTGATAATTACACTATGAATAATCTTGGAATATGTATTTAATGCATCTAAAATTGCAAAAATTGCATAGATTCAATTAGTTGTATAAGTTGCTTTGATAAATTTTATTATGAAAATTAATCTTGTATTCCTTGTTCTAATAAATGTTAAACATGTGAAAATGATTCAAATTTTTGTACTTCTTGCAACAATACTATTTAAATATTAATAGATAATTAATGTTATTGTTAAGATGGTTATTTTGAAGATGGTTAAGATTGTAAACCTTGTGATCAAATGTGTAAAAGATGTTAAAATTTATAACATTGTACTGAATGTATTTAATCAGATCATGTTATTTTATAAATGAACGTATGTGTTTGTTAAGATAGTTATTATTTAGATAATAAATCATGTTAATTGTGCGATAAAAAATGTAAAACTTGTACTTAAAAGTCTGATAATTGTTTAAGTTGTAATTCTTAAATGAATAGATTAAAATAGTAAAACACTTGTATTTGTTAAGATGGTTATTTTGAAAATGATAATTATGATTGTTGGCCATGTGATTCAGATGAAGGAAAAATCAATAAGAATTGTAGATATAAAAATTGTAATGATAAAGTATGGACATATGAAGAAGAATGCGATGATGGTAATGATGATTCTAGAGATGGTTGTACTAATTGTAAGATAGATGAGTAATATTCATGTATAAATATTCTCCTTTAACCGTCATTTTGTTTCAAATGTAGTGAAAATTGTTAAAAATGTTAAATGATTGAATCTAAAAACTTATCTGCATGTATTAAATGTCATCAAGGTTATTTTTTACTTTAAGATAAATGTATCTAATGTTCTGAAAAATGTTTAGATTGTAAAATTAGTGCTTCCAATTGCATAAGTTGTAAATACTAATAAAATTAATAAGGAGAATGTTAATTATGCCAAAGTGGATATTATTTTGATTAAATTAATAATAAATGTAATTCTAAATGTGGAGATTCTTTTAAAACAATAGAAGAAGAATGTGACGATGGTAACTTATTACCAGGAGATGGATGCAATGAAAAATGTAAAAAAGAAAAGAAATTTATATGTAAAGATGGAATATGTATTATTCCAGAATATCCTGTTCCAATTTTGTTGAGTTATGGTGATACTTAATTGTATAATAAAGTTAGAAGATTTAAATTAGATTATAATTTATTTCTAAATATCTCTTAAGAAAGTTAGGTGGAGAAAATGATTAAATTATTTATAAAGAATTAGATGAATCTATATCCTATTGATTGTCCATATGAAATGTAAGCAAATTATACTTTAAATAATGAATCTAAAATGAGTTTATCAATAGATTTTTAAATATTTTTTAATCGTAGTACAACAAAAGAAGAGCTATTAATCCAATATTTAAATCCTTCAGATTTTATATCATATTAGGGATACTCATAGGTATTATCTGAAGTATCAACAACCATTCCAGAATATATATTTATTGACTAAACATAAGCAACCTAAGTTGAGATGGCTGCATCTAGCAATTAGATATTATTGTATATTATGGCTGTTATGGCTGGAGGAGCAATTTTATTTGGTGGATTAGACATTTTTTATAATCTATTAGATACAATATAAATGTTATCATACTTAAAGTACATTAATACTTAATTTCCTTTTAATTTATAATCATTTTTTGAATTTTTTAGTTTTGCCTAACTAAGCTTTTTCTCCAAATATTTGAATCTTTAAGAATTGATCGATCCATATATAAATTATGATGATCTTTATTAAATACCTGAAAAAATTTAAATTGACGGTCTAAATTCCCTATTTATCATAAATGGAACCTCAATCATTTTTGTATGGATAACACTACTTGCAGTATATACATTCTCTAAATATCTACCACATTTATTACATCAAATTAAATTAAAATATTATAATGAAATACCTGGAGATTTTGATTTTGCCTTAAAATGTAAGTTTTGGATATTGGCTCTAAAAATATTTATAGTTTAATTATGTTTAACTGTTGTATAGGAATTCTTCTATAGTGGTATTTTAAGAACATTTTTTGCAACAGCTTATGATTACTCATTTTCAATGACCCTTTAACTTTATGCCTTAGAGTTAAATTCAAAAAATTTGCTCGTAAGCTTCAGTTCTTATCTAGCCTTATTAGCATTGGGAATCTATTTATTCACAATTTTTATAATTATTAGAAAATGTGGAAGCTAAAAATTTTCACTTGAAGAATATTAAAATAAGCTTAAATTCATTTCACTTTTTGAAGGAATAAAAAATGACTATTACAGTAAATATTTTTATGCCATAAGTCTAGCTAAAAAGCTTATATTCATGCTTATTCTAATATTTTGTTATAAATAGCCTTATTTTTAAGTGATCAATTTAATTCTCTTGTCTATCTTAGAGATAATATGGTTACTTTTATTTAAACCCTTGGAGGACATAAATGAATTTTTAAAATAAATTTCATGTGAAATTAATAAATCTATTGCCCTATTTTTTATTTCAGGGTTAGTTTTAGATTAAGAAGTAAAATTATTTAATGAAAATATTCGTTCTACGATTGGATGGATTTGTGTAGGAAACATCAGTTTAATTTTGATTATTTAATTAATAATCGATGCTATTTAGTAATGGATATTCTTGATCAAAAAATATAAATAATTTAGAAGGCTTGTAGAGAAATTTTATCGATTTTTGCGTCCTCAACAGTAAAGAGCTCCCCATTCAGTATTTATATTTGCAAAGTGATTTAACTTGTATTTTTTATTTTTTTAATTAGAATTTATTATTATTTATATAATTTAATTTTTAAAGATAATCGATTTGGATCAAGGTCTTGCTATAATGAATATTTGCTAAATATTAATCTTTTCAAATATTAATTTTTTCAACAAACAATCATTATTATTTTTTTAACAATTAGAAAATTTTGAGGGAGATTTTACGAAAGTTTTTTTTAAATAGCAGATGAGTAGCTCCCTAAAGATCATGGAAGTATTGTAATCTTAATAAACCCATTTATTTTTATCCATATATTCTTTTTATTTTTCTTCTGTTTGTAGAATTCTAATTAATTTGAATCACATTTATTTAATTATTTTTGTTACATTAAATTCTCATATATAGTATTCGTATTACTATAAAATACATGAGCCACCTAAGAATTTAACATATTATTTCTCTTTGAAAAAATAGTTGCTGTCTCAATTCCATTATTTAAAGAAAGCATAAATTTACAAGTTAAACATGATTTTTCTTTATGAAACTAAAGAACCAAGAATCTGTATTATTTATATTTAATATATTGTATCAAATACAAAAAAAACTATTGATTCTACATAATTAGAATTTATACAAAATTTCCCCTGAGTCATGAATAATTTTTAATGATTGTTATTTCTTGCATATATTTTCCCTTAATCTAAAAGCTCATTATAATTGAATTGAATTTTTTGATATGAAAAATAAAATAAAAATCAAATCAATTTTATAAGTAATCTCTGTATTTGGCTGTTAATCCCCATATCCAAATCATATCATTCATATCAGGTGTATCATTATACTTTTCAGGATTTTAATTGCACGAGAAGTGAGCCTTAAATGCTTTTAACACATCTGAAAATTATTTGGTGATAACATTAGTTTCTTGAATATCGTATCCATATTTTTTTAAATGTCGAGATAGAAATGATATACTTACTTTTTCTGGCAATGGCTCTTCAGGATCATATTTCTTAATCCCATCAATAGTTTATTCTTCATCTTTCAACCATGCCCCAATTCCATAAATATTATAGAGTTTACCCCAAGGAAAAAAAATACCTGGATCAATTTTTCTATTTGGAGCTATATCTGAATGCCCAAGAATACAAACTGGAGATATTTTGAATTTTTGTATTATAATTCTGCATAGCTATGCTAAGGCAATAATTTGCTAATTATCAAATGGAACAAATTAGTTTTATTTATTCACTCCTTCATTCACAAGCTCTATTCCAATAGAATTTTCATTTAAATTAGACATATTTTACCATTTGCTAATTCCAGCATGCCATGCTCTCTTTTCTTCAGGTACGATTTGAATTATTTTTCCACTGGGAATTTGAAATTATTATTCTTATTAGGTGATAACATATGTAGAACTAACAGCACCAACATCTATATTACTAGTAAACACTTCTAGAGTTCTATAAAAGTTTATAACTGTATAGTGTATAATTAGAGTTGTAATTGGAGTGGAATCCCCTCCTGATCTATCATTATAGTGATTTTTATGTTTTTCAGAAAATCTTGGGACTTTATAGATAACCATTTCATTTGCTATTTTTTCTGCAACTAATGATATTCTTGTTGCTCTTTCAACTTAAGCTGCAAACACATCCTTGAATATTTATTTTAACTAAGAATTTTGATTAGCAGCTAATAAGTTGTTCCCATCTATATTTACATCAACTATCATTATTAAAAATATTAAATAAATTGTATTTTTAATTATTATTTTTAATTCTATTACTCCGTTAAATAGTAAATTTGAAAATGATAATACTTTGATGGAATATGTAAAATTTTTTATTAAGTTAAATGTCATGGCCATTCTGTTTTTATCTAAACCAAACCTACCTTCAGGATTAATAATCCAATCTATTCGAAATTTCAATATCTATATTTATAATACTATAAGGTTATTTCTTTTTCCATATTTTAAAATATTTTTAACAAAATGAAAAATAATTCACATCATATTCCAATGAAAGAATTTTTGTTTAAGTAGGAAAGAATCCTCCATTATATTGTCTCTTAACTCCAAAAAAAAAGGTCCTAAGATTTTAGTTATTTTTAAATGAGTTAATAAAATCTGAAGGTGATACAAATAAAATTTCCTTTTAAAAACTTGCTTAATATAAAAATCAATCGAAATATAAAATACAAATAATTAATAATCTTAGAAAGTATTAAAAAAAATTAAGATAAAAAAATAAAAACAAATTGAATGTTGTTTTAACAATTGATGAAGATAAAATTTTACAAATAGATTTAAATATTAAATTAAATACTTACTATTTATTATTAAGGTAATTATATTAAAAAATTTTTTTGTAATTTCAATTTATCTATTTCATCTATCTCTTTAAAATATTATTTTTGTTATAAAACTATTGTTAGAAGGTATAAATTTAAATTAGAAACTAAAGTTAATATGAATATAAAATATTTAAATAAATTTATTCAAAAGGATTTCAAAAAAAAAAGGTGTAATTTCATGTAGATCATCTTCAGGAGCTGATTGGGAGATAAATTGAAAAATTTAATAAAAGTTTATCAATTTTATCATAAATATTTTTTATTAGTTATCTCAAAATTAACAATTATATATTAATGAATTTAATCATAACTTATTTATATTAGTCATTTAAAAAAAATACAATTA
>CAJJDO010000131.1:85370-311728 GCA_905183005.1 Paramecium pentaurelia
ATAAAATTATACATTATATACAAATATAATTTTTATAAATTGTTCAAATTTATTAGATCTAAAAATTATAAAAGGAGCTATAAAATTATATAACATTTTAAATAATTTATTTATTAAAGTCATTTAATCTGATAAAGTAAGTGTTTAGTTATTAAAATTTATGAATCCATAATTATTTTTTTAGAAAATCTTTAGTTGACTTATTTAGGTAATTGTAGATAAATTTGAAACAAAAAAATTTGCTTGGCCCATAATATTTTAATAATATATAATCATTTAAAAGTTTCGCGATTAATTTAGAATCAACTAGATACAACCCTAAGTAGCAAAAGCCAATACATAACAATGATTTATAAATTGAAAAAAAAAGCGAAAAAATTTGAAATATTTAAGAAATTTTAAGTAATTTGCTTTTCAACTATTTAAAAAATTCCAGGCATTAATATAAACAGAATTAACTCAATATAAATATGAAAATAAAGTACTAAATCTGATTTGACACAATAAATTAAAATAAAATTTAAGGAATAATTATTTTAAGATAATACTTATCATGAATTTTTTAAATAGTAAATATCATGATCGATATACAAAGATGTGTGAAATGTATAAGTAGGGAGCAGATTAGAAGATAATTTAATAATTGTTAAAACAGAAAAAAAAAAAAAACTCACAAAGATATACTTGAGAAATACAGAAATTGAATCAGTCATTAAAACAAAAATGAATTTGTTCAAATCTAAAATATTTCCTTGTTGTTAAAAATCTATCTGCTCTACTTGTGAGAATATATTTTTTCAGAAATCCAAATGTTTCTTTAATATCAATTCATAAATACACTGAATCATTTCAAACATTTGTACCAGAGCCTTCCTGTAATGAATTTATTACATTCAATTCTGTCTTCTACCTTATGAAATCAAACAAAAATAATTTAGCTCATGCTAAAAGATTCTCTGTTTGGACAGTCAAAGAAATTACATACTTGAAATTAGCTTAAGAATGTAATATTCCTGCAAATGTTATATTGATTTTTATTAATAATGATGAATTAGTTAAAAAATATAGCCAATTATAATTAAGACTTCTGATTTTTATTAACATAAGTAAGAAGTTAAAAAAATAACTAAGTCAAGAAGATAAAGAGACAGCTAAATAAAATAATAATACTAAGAATACTAATCTAAATATTATTTACATAATTATTTAATAAAATTAACAATGGAAAAATACCAGGAATCAAAGGTGATTCTAAATATACACATCCAATTGTAAAATAATTATGTTATAATCTTCTTTCAAATCCTCTCTAGAAATAATTCAAAGAAATGAAAAATACAAGTTGTAGTTAAATTTGATGAAATCTGCAAAACTAATTATAATTGTTTTTTATCTACAATTCAATATATAAAACAATCCAATCGATTAAATCTTTGATAATTTAGAGTAGAAATATTTTTATAATTATTTTGCAAAATTAACAAAATATATTGAATAAATAAAAGATTTAAGGATTTTTCGGTTTTGATTTATAAAATTATTGGATAATTTCAACAATTCAAATATGTATTTATGTTATTTGTGTCTTAAAATGGTTCATTGAATGATTCTTGTATATCGAATTGATTCGACTAATTTTAATTAGAAAATTTACATAACTAGGCTAAAGCTTATAAAATGGAGGTCTGGAAATTAAGTATTGTGGTGCAACAATCTATTCTTAGTCTTCATTAATCTTAAAGATTTTATCCTAATTCATGTCAAATTATAGGGGAAAGTTTTATTAATTTAACATAAATATTTATTGATTGTTTAAGATCCTTAATATTATTTCTTATTGCTGAATTTCATTCTTAGAAGACATAAATTAGGATTTAATTGTTGATTTTTTAATATTTCTTTTATTAAAGGTTTTTTTTAAGCTTTTATTTTGTAAATATATTTAACTAAAAGAATTAAGAATTTAAATTTACTTCTTTTTTCCCAAATAATCTGATATTTATTAAACTTTTTTTTTGATGGTTTCATCTACTTAATCCCCAAGTTTAATTGATCTATTTTCAATTATCAAATTTTTGAAAAGCTCTTTCATATTCATTGAAATATTAATATATTATTGGGAAATATTTTAATGATTACAAAAAATATTTGAAATAAGCATAGGACGTAAAGATGCTGTGATTTTTGAACCTTATATAAGTATGCTCAATACATTTTTTTTTTTGATCTTCTGGTAAAGTTGCTTTCAATAATCTTCTGAAGACTTTCTTCACAATAGCATAAAATTAATTCTTGACATCTTAATCAGTTCTATAATTGAGCTTTTCAGCAATACAGGTCTATTAATAATGAAATCATACCCATTTGTTCCCATAAATCTATATGAGCTCGAAGAGTTTATCAATCTCAGGTTTCGTTAGTTTTGTTTTATTGAATTTTGAGTCTAGATAATTTTAATATCTCTCTCTACAATCCTTAGGATTCCTTTCATAACCTTAATTACTAAGTTATTCAGAGATCAATTACCAACCTTATTTTTGGTTGGCATACATATTAACAAACTGTTACAAGAGGGTATCCTCCTTTAATAGAAAGTACTTTTACCTGTTTTGACCATGAGATTCGCTTTTTACTTTGAGATATGGAGTGTTTTATCATATAAATTATTATCAAAATGAATAAAACTATTTGAAGATATTTTGCTTTTGAATGTAAATACACAAGGATCTAATTATTTATTAATATAATATATTAATCTTTCATTTTTGCTCAATGCAAGTTTGTAGCACAAATTCTTTGATGGAATAAATTGAAACCAAAACTGTTATTTTTTTTTTTTAAATGTCAAAAATCTACAAAAAAAAGTTACCAAGATGTCATCTTACCTAGTTGCTTAATATGTATTCTAATATCAATCATTTTTGGTATTTATATCTCCAACTTAATCCATATTTCAGTAATTAGATAAATTTTTCTTAATTATATTATGAATGATCTACTGCTAGACTTTACAAAAAAAGGAATCATTCTCATTTAAACATTTAGATCGTTCTTGATTCTTCAAGAATAATTACACTATTATATGAAACATGGTAATATGTTGAGATTCTAATTGAGAACTAATCTAATCAATCTAATCATCATTTAAATTTCAGATACATGATTCAAATAAATGGTAGATTTCTAGGTTATTATTGTGATAATTAATCTCAAGGGCAGCGAATATTAATAAATCTTGAAGCTTATCATAGATTGATTAAAAGTATATATTAATTCCAAAATTTATTTTTTAGATTTTTGTAACCTCAATATAAAAAATCATATAATATTTATTTAAAAATATACATATTAAAACAATTTCTAATAAGTTTGAATTTTCTAAAAAAGAATATCTAAGGTTCCATTTAAAATCTCCACTCATATGAATTACTTTATAATAAATTTGCATGTTGAAATAACTCACAAAACCTATATTCTGAACATTTAGGCTGTTATAGGATATTTTCTTTAGAGATAAGAACTAAAAACAATATTAGTTGACATAGTTATAAATAAATGTTTTGTAAAACTATAATGATAAGATGGTTTTAAATTTTATTTAAAAAAAAAATTAGATTAGAAAATTAGGAAGTAATAAAATCCATAAATAACAGTTTTGAACATATACAAGAGTCATGACATCAACTTAAAGAAGTGAAAAGTAGTAAAAATAAAAATATTAAAGAAAGAGGTGATCTGTTAAAAATTGTATTGAAATCATAAATATAATGATTTAATTGCAAAGAATGCATATTTTGCTCAATAAATTTGAAAGCAGTTGATACAACTAAGCAATTAAGGGATTACCAAAAATCTTCAAAAATCATACTTTGTAGGGGTTGGATTAATAATTATAGACAGTTTGATTAAGTGAATGCTTTTGAGAATTCTGTTTATTTTATTATGACAGAAGATGCAAATCTATCCGGAGAAAGAAAATTGTTATTATTTTCAGGAGTTATAATTATATTAATCATATTAATGAGTGACAAATTTCATAAATTGAGTAGTAAATGGACTATATCTGAGAAATATAATGCTAGTTAAAACGTAGATTATAAGAGAACTATTGTAGATATCTGTTCTTTTTCAACAGTTGAAGAATTAGGATTTCTGATGAAGAAGACGATATATTCAAAATTATCAGATATTTTAAGTGAGCCTTAAAAATGCAAAATGTAATACACTATAACAATATAGATTTAAACAATTTAATGATGATAATGCAAATGCTTAAATAGAAGCAATATAATTTTTTAAGAATGATATCAAACCATGGTGGGAGGATGATAATAATAAAAATGGTGGAGAAATTCAATTTGACATATCAACACAATATTATGCAGTTTATGATTCAATTTATTTGGATATTTTATTATAGATTATAGGATAAGCTACAGAAGAATTACGACATGTAAATTAGATCAAATAATTTAGATTAATGGATTAAGAGTTTTAGATAAAATTAATGCTAAACAAGGTAATAGAATAAGAATTGAATTATGGATGGATATTGATCCAAAAGATTAGGATGAATCTATTGGAAAGTTAATTGAATGGATAGATAGTACTTTAAAAAAGCACAAAATTGATATTGATTAAACTTAATTTAACAAAGTTTCTCACAAAAAATGAGAATTTAATTTGATTATATATAAAAAATTTATATAAATATGGGATCGGTAGTTTGTACAAATAAAAAAAGTCCACCTAGCACTTTAGCTGAAGCGGCCAATCCATACTTAATAGATGAAAATCATGTGGAAGTCAAAGATAATAATGATAAATATTTTGATGAAGAAGAATTGAGAGAATTAGGAAATAATGAATTTAAAGTTTAAAAAAAGGGAAATAAATGTATTAAGTAAAAATGATATCATTATCAAAGATGGCAGTCATTAAATTGTTATTTAGGGTCTGGTTCATTCGGTTCTGTTGAATTAGGCAAGGATATTGAAAGTGGATAATTTATAGCTGTGAAATAATTATCAATTAAAGGATTCAATCCCAAACAAATTTAAGCTGTATATATTGAATCTTGAAGTAGTTAGAAAATTGATTAATTTGAATAGGAAATAAGAGTATTATCAAAATTAGATCATCCAAATATTGTCAAATATTTAGGAATGGAACAAACATAAAGTCATATCAATTTGTTTTTAGAACATGTATCAGGAGGATCAATTAAATCATTACTGGAAAGGTATGGTAAATTCCCAGAGAATTTAGTCAAAATATATACTAAATAGATACTCTCAGGAATTGAGTATTTACATAAAAATGGAATTATTCATAGAGATATTAAAGGAGCTAACATTCTAGTAGATGCTACTGGAATTTGTAAATTGGCTGATTTTGGCTCCAGTAAAAGATTATCATTTGCCAAAGAGGAATGCAAAACTTTTACAGGCACTCCTAATTGGATGGCACCCGAAGTGATTAATGGAAAGGGACATGGAAGATTTGCAGATATCTGGTCTTTGGGATGCACAATTATTGAGATGGTAACAGGCAAACCTCCTTGGTCAGATGAAACTAAAAATTAATACCAAATTATTATGGAAATCATGAAAGGTTAGCCTCCAACTATTCCACCAGATTTAAGTTCTTTGACAAAAGAATTTCTGTCACATTGCTTTTAGTAATTGAATTATATAGAATAATAATAGATAAGAACCACATAAGAGATGGAATGTAATAAAATTATTGAATCACCCATTTATTCCAAATTCTAGTAATACTACTTTCTCTGTTGATATTAGTAATATGTTTAAGCCACTACAAAAATAAATTAATTGATATTAAATTTTATTCTTATTTTGATATATAATTATATTAATGGATTAAGATCTTGAAATAGTATAATTGAATAATAAAATAGGAAAAAGAAATAAATGCTATGATGATTTAAAAGGTTTGGAGACTAAGAAAGCATATTAAGGCTGCCAGACAAGTTGTACCTTCACTTAGAGAGAAATTTCATTTTTATTATTCAAGCATCAGTTTCAATATGAAAGCAACAACTTCTACTTAAAGGTTGGTTATTTTAGATTTTTCTAGATTATTTACTTTTGTGAAAAATAAGAAATTATAATATTTTGCCTTTAATTTATGTGATAATCCAATGTGTTAATAATGGGTAAAACAACAAAGATTAAATCAAGATCCATTACCTTTTATATTCATTAACAAAGTATATATTGGATCGATGGATGAATTACAAATGTTAATTGATTTCAAATTATTTGATCCAATTATGAACTAAGGTTATATATATTAAAATTTTGTATATAGAATATTTGAAACATTGCCTAGCTTGTATGACTCCAAGAGAATCTTTAGAAAATGAGAAATGTTAGAATTGTTAAACAAATTATATTTTCTTTTAGAAAATAGGTTAAGGAGTAAAAATATGTCCAAAATGTAGAGAATAATAAGATGAAGATAAAACAATATGTGAAAAATGTTAGATGGATTGTATTAGAGTTAACAAAATATTTATACATCTTAAAGAAGTATAATGATGATTAATTACATAAAAAGATGCTAATAAAAAAATATATAAAAATTAGTATAATAAATCAGATATTATCCAACAAATAAAATATCAAAAAACATGGACTAACCAATATAGCAATGGCAACTGTCAAAGGGGATAATAATAATCCCAAAAAGAAGTATAGGATTCCAAAACCTATTTTACCACATAATCTATATCTTCTTAATCTAAATCCACATACTCTTCTTGAGAGCTCATAAGGAGCTGCAACAATTAAGTACAATAGGAAGAATGGTAATAAAGCTAATAATACTGAAATGAGGATAAGTGTAAGTAATATTTTTGGTATGATCATCATAACTCTTAACATCATTGGATTCTTAAATGGTTACAAATTGGATCCTTATCCTCCAGGAACTATGATTGAAATGATTAGATACAGACACATCCAAATATGTTAAAAATTACATAGTGATAAGATGAATATTTTCCTCTGCATAGCCAACAAAATTAATATTTGCATTTGTAACAAGTCATATGATTGCATCCTCCTTTTTTTTGGATTGGAGCTTTACAACTAGGACAATCAAATATTAGATTATCTTTTCTTGCTTACAAATATTAAGCATCCATTGCTTAAATACAATCCATTCCTTTATGATATTAATTCCCACATTAAAAACAAATAGATTATCCACATATACAAAAAAGTAAATCATTTCCATTACCTATTACATAATTTTCACAATCCTTATAATAATAAAAATATATATTACTGGTTTTGGACACCATCTAACATTTTTGTTCTAACTAATTACTTATCTGTTATAGAATCTCTTATATTTTTCATATATCTTTTCTTATACTAAACTTTTTATTTGTTCATCATTAAATGCAAAAGTACATGTAGATTATGGACAAGTGATGCTTAATACGTTGCCTTTCAAAATATTTTATGTGAGATGTTAAGAGAGACATTCACTACAGAATTCATGTTTACAAATTAGTGGGGCTATGAATGATTCCTTTGGTTTCTCAATATAACAGATTTAACATTCTTATAAATCTTTTAATTCTTTTGATTATTCTTCAGGTTTAATCTCTAGTTTTACTTCTGATTACCATGACAAACCTGAATCTCTTCTTTAAATTATTTATTTTTATTTTTCTTCTTCAGTCACTAATACCTTTAAACCTTCAGTTTTAATTTCTTGAGATATGATGGACTGCATTTAAGAATGAACTGTTTTGCCATTAAAAGATTACTGATTCTGTAAAATTTAATGATAATTTGGATCACCAGATTGATGAGAATCAACATAATCTGTACCTTTGCATTTAAGTGGTATACTCTTTCCTAATTTTGGTCCGTGAGAAACAAATAGTTATTATTAGTAAATTGGCAATACTAGTTATTAGTATTGAGGTTTCTGTTATTCGAACTAACATAATTACTCTATGTGATCCATATTAATAATTAATAATATTACACTTATTACTTTATATTTTTATCATCTACATCAAATAAATATAATTAATAAGTATTATATAAACATATTAATAATTTCTGAATTTCAAGATCAAAACATTAAGAAGATTCATTTTTTATAACATATAAATGAAGATCAAAAAGACACAAAGAAAATTAGAGAATTATTATCCATCTATTAAGGAGATATATTTATTTCTAATTCTTTAATAGCTTTAGTTTACTATTTATTAAAAATATATTAGAAAATTTTTGTAACATATTTATTATTTTTATATAAATTAACATACTTAGATACAAGATTGATAATGGATATTCATAATCTATTTATACATAAATTTAAAAGATATATTAACATCTAATAGAAAATAGATTAAGAAATAACAAAATTAGATTAAATATATTTGAAATTTAAACCTGAAGTTACTAAGAATATATGCTCAGAAATCAAGAAAAAATGAACTGTTTAATTATTTATCTTGTTAAACAAAAAGGAATGTAAATTTAGGGTTCCTAGCTAATCGAATTACTGTCATCAGTTCTGTTAGTGGAATAAATAACAGATTTTTTTATACAACATCCTTAAATTACATAAATTAAATTTGTCTATCAATAATTAGGTAAATTACTCAATGTTTTGAGGACTCATAAGAACATCGAATCTAATATTAATTATAAAACTAAAAGTATAATATAAATATAGCTTAATATTTAATTTAAGTTTCCATAGTACGTCACATTTCGATTAATCATAGGGGATAAAATAGGCGTCATCTAAGGCTATAAAGGAGATATTGGACATACCTTTAACCAATTAATAATTTTTTAAAATATGCCATATCTCCTTGATGAAATAGATTCAGCAACAGTCTATAAAAGACCAAAAGAAGCTAATTTTCATTGTGTTGATCATTGGGGAATTGTAGTTACCAATAAATCAGGTAGCTATCTAGTTCATAATATGCCTGAAACTGGAACAGTTGCTACTCCGGCTTCCAATATGTCAAATAATTGGAAAAAAGTAGAGGAATTATAAGTTAGACCTAATAAAAATATTAGAGGAATGTTTAAATCAATTGGTTTAACAGGTGCAGAAACTAAACTTCCAAACGGATCAATAAAATATTGTGCTCAATATGGATGTATTGTTGCAAAAAATAGAATGAAAAAATATTTGACTAAATGAAACTTTTATAAAAATTCAAAATATCTAAATAAAAATTATATGAATTTCTAAAGTTTTATGAATTTGTTGATCTTCAATTACTACATAGTATGATTTTTTGATCATTATAATTAGCAAATTATATGAGTAAGATTATATCTTTATCCATAAATAATGATATTATTGAAGTTAACTTATAAATATTAATATTAAGAATGAATTAGAAGTATATACTTAAGAATAGGAAAACTATCATTAAAAAGATTTAGTTGTTCTATGATTATGATTCATATGCATATTTTAAAATATATTAATAATGGACGTTGATGTAAAACAAGGTCGTTTAAGACCAGTGAGAAGAAATGGATTGATTAATGGAATGAATCCTTATCAATGTCTTAGTTGGATATATACTCTATTTGATATAGTTATAGCATACATTTTCGCTTTTTAATTTGAAGACACAGGAATGAAGGTATTAATCTTTTCATTCAGGAACTCCAATTGATACTTCTTACAGTTATAGTTACTTGCATAATTTATTCTTGTCTCAGAGCTGCATTAATAGATCCTACAGATTCAATTGTGAAGGAAGAATAATTATCAAAACTACATGGGTAATATTAAAATTGATATTCAAAGAAAAGAATTTAAGACAGATATAAAATCATATTGTTTAGTATGTTAAGCACATGTATAAGATAAGACTAAACATTGTTGGAGTTGTAATAAGTATAAAATACTATATATTAGATGTATATCAAAATTTGATCATCATTGTATTTGGTTGAATAATTGTGTTGGAGATTAAAATTATTCTTATTTCTTTGTTTTAGTATTATCTTTAGTTGCACTTAAAATTTTTAGATTAGGTTAAGATTTTAAATTGCTTTATCTTCAAACTAATTTTGATATTTTAGTTTATATTTGTATAGCAGTAGATCCTCCTGTATTAATTGTATTGATATATTTATTATCTATGCATTTATACTTTAAGTAATAAAATAACAATATATTTAGATGGAATAATATATCAACTTATGAATATATAAAATCAAAAAAAGAAGCTAAAGATAAATTGATGAAAACATAGAATGTACAAAATAAGTAGATTCAAAATGAGAGTACTACTGGTTACGGATAATTATTATCAACATCTAAACGTTTTGATTTAAAATCACAATTATCTTTAAAAACTGGAGATACAAAAAAATCTAATCCAAACTATTTCTCTAATAAATAAGAAGATGAAAAGAAAAATAATTAATAGACATAACAATAATTAACATAAATTCCAAGTTTATTTACATCTAAACCTACAACACCTGGAAATGATTAAGATAAAAAATAAAAGATTTCATAATTGTCTAAACCAAAAGATTTAGATGATTTAAAAGATAAATAAATATATAATTAAGTGATAGTTGAAGATTCAGAACCATAATTAAATGAAAGTTCTGATGAAGATGATCATTTTAATAATGAAAAAAGCAAGAATCATTGTCCATAAAATAGTCATATATCAGAATTACCTAATAATATTGAATAAATTATTGTTAAAGATGATTAAATAAATGAAAAAGATATGATAATTAAATAAGAGATAGAAATTAAACCAGATAAAGAATCAGAAAATGAAGATATAGTATCAAATCAATAATCTCTACATGCATAAGAACCACCTCTACCTTCAAAATGTTATACTTTTTAGTTAGAATAATAAGTAGATCCAAATAATATGATGTCAAATAACAATTAAAAGTTATATTGTACTCAATGAATTTATTATTGTAATAATTAATTAATTAAAATATTTTTATTATATAAACATAAGAATCATTATATAATATTATAAATTAAATTAAATAACAAATAGATTATATAATAATTCATTATTGATTTTAAGGAAAGAATTTATCTTTTAATTTGTTATAAAATTCATCAAAATGAATTTCATTTTTATTTTCAAAAAAGAATTCTAATTCTTTAACAGTGTTAACTTATTTAAAATTTAAGACTTATGCCACATATTGAAAATTTTCTTAAATCACATCTAGATCTAAAATGTTATTTATTTTCAAGCATATTAAAAGCAATAATTTAATTAAAGAACTTTCTTTACCCAAACATTTTTCAAAGAAACAGATAGATTCAACTAAAATTCCTCTATATGAAATTTTATATTCTTCAAAGATCCCATATGTCAAATTCTAATTATCTTAGTATTATAATTACATTGTTTAAAAAATCATCATTTTATGGTGGTTGCTATTTAAATATCTAATATCCTTTGTATAATTATGAGAATGTCAACCCTATGAATATTGATTTTTCTTAATTTAAATCTAATTATAATTTCTATTTCATCTTTTTATAATCCTTATCTTTAGTTACAAATTCTTTCCAATCTTATTAATCTATAGAAAATATATTTTTATCTTAATTTAAATCATTAACTAATTCTTATTTTAAAACAATAGATATTTTACTCAATGCAAAACAGGCCTTCCATAAACATAAATCATCACTTAATTTTTTAAAATTTATGATCATTTCATTTAATTTCTTCAATAAACCAAAACGATATAAAGAAAAGAATATATTATTCCAGATAGAATATTTATCAAAAGATTCAAAATAAAAAGGCAATATATTTAACAATTCTTTATTTATTTCTTCTTAATCCATTACCATAGATTAATTCATGTTATATAATGTCTTAATCATAGGAGGCAAGAGATTCTCATCATCACTTATATCTGGTGGTGTATTAGGTGGATTTAAATTAATTTTTGATACATTGGGTTATTAGATTGATGAAACATATGGTCCTTTATTTTATTAACAAATGATGATATTATTATGAGTATTATTGATAAAAAAAGGAGCACTTTCTTAAATTTCAATATCATATTCCTATCTTACTTTTATGGTTTCACTTATTATTATACTACATCTCTAAAACTGATTTTAATAAAAACTTAATAATTTGGAATCAAATTTCTAAGCTATTTTTATGTAATCAATTCTACTATTTCTATTTTTTTGTAGTAGTCCTTACATAAATATCTTTAAATTTTATGTATAATTTGTTTCTGCAATAGCCATATTAATTTTCTCTTCCAATTCTCCAAAATTATTAAGATTATAAATAGGTAATTCTTTACCAACAGTTAAATAGTAAATAACTCTACCTAATAAGAATATATCTATTTTTTCATTTAATTAAGTATTGTATAGTTATTCAGGTACTATATAATCCATTTTTGGATAGTATCCAAATTCCATTAAAACTGGTGTATATCCATTGACTAGAATAATATTGTCAATATTGAAACATCTACCAATAATTTAATTAGAATGTAAAATCATAAGAGCAGATACTATATCAGAAATGATTTTTAATATTGTTTCTTCTTTGGGTTTAATTAGATCTCTTAATATTTTGTATTCCCCTTCATATTCAAAGGCTTTATAATCATGACTATCAGCACTCTTTTTATATTTTCTTAGATTCTTGCAATTATGAGTAAAGTTCAAATCCTGAACAAGATATTTTTCTAATTCTTTTTTCATTGTATTCTTTTAGTAATATGCAAAATATTTTTGGCCTTAATTCGATACTTCTCTTATATCAAATGCCATAGACTTTATTCTGGAGGATTCACCAATTTGATTATTATTCATAATTTAAATTGAGATTTGATATTTTTATTATAGTTCCAATCAATAGAAGCAAGATGTCAAATTATTATAATTATTTATTATTCATAATAATTAATTCAATTATGAGATATATTTTCTACCTATTTCATGATTTTTTAAATAAATAATTGCTTATTAGAACCATTCATTAAAACCAAAAGGATCTATTTTTATGTATTCATTAAATTGCTCATATTGTGAAATCTCTTTGACTTTTAAAATTTCCATAATCTTTTTGTGACATTCAAGTTATGGTTTAAAAAGGACATCTGCAAATGCACATAATATCAAACTCTATCTTATTCTTTGAGTTGTTTATATATTCATTGTAAATTCAATATTTTGATTTATAGAAATTAATATATCTAAACATTAAGTACGATATCCATCAAGAAATTTGTTTATATGGTCTGAATAACTCAAAGAATTATTAAAAAACTAAATTTTAAATAACTACTATTCTAGAAAATCTTAATTATCTGATTAACTCTAAAGAACCTATTATTAAACACATTTTATTTCATTATCTCTATTAAATGAAACTTTAATATGATTTACTGTAATTTTCAATTTTTATATATCTTCACTTATTGTTTTCCAATTTTATTATCTATATAATTTCCATAAATTCATTTCTACCTCATTTTTATAGAAATATGACGAATTTTCATCTTCTAATTCTTTTATCAAATGCAAATAAAAATATATTTTACCAAAATTAAGTGCCAATATTGTTAAAGATAATTCTGGAGCACCATCTTGACTATAATCTTTAAGTATACTCATCACATCATTAAAACTTTAAAATTTACTTTATTCTAATTTTAATTAGCACTTCATCAATGTGTCTTCCATAATAATAATTTTATTTGATTATCTAAAGGACTCTTATGTTGTTTATTATAATGACTCTAACGATTAATGGGATGTGAAAATTAAAGATTCCATCAAGGCAGTTTCAGTAAGAACATAAGTGGGATTCTAATTTTCTCTAGATTCTCTAAAGAAAATCTTTTAGTCTATTATATTCTGTTTAGGTTTGTAAATTCTAATTGATGAATAGAATTATTATATATCTTAATGACTTCCAATTAGTTTAGCAAGATCTTTAAATTATATTCGTTTAGATAAATTAAATTGAAGTAATCCAATCATTAGATCTTTTATAAATTAAGAAGGAATTTTAGATAATTCCATATTTAAATTACGAAAACATGTATCTAAACAGTTTTCTTTTAGTTCTAAAGGCTTTCGAAAATATATTTGATAAAGTATACAACCTATCAAGAATTAATCAATTTCAATTCCATAACATCTATATTTTTTATTCAGTAATTCTGGAGGGTAAATTATTAGAGGAGATGATAAGCCAAACTCCATTAAAGTTATTTTCTCTGTTCTTTCGTTCCATAATATATTATTAATATTGAAACATCTCCCAGGGAGATTATGTTAATGCAAGGTCCAAATAGCTTCCAATAACTATCCTATACATATTAATATTTTGAAATACTTGCAATCATTTTCAATCTATTTTCATCTTATGAATGCAGAGATGAAAGTAATATATCAGTCTCAAATTTGAATAGAAATTATTGCTTATTAATCATTTTAGTATGTTATCTTAAATAAGGAGATGGTATGAATAAATCACACATCATAAACTCTTCAGCTATATCTTTATTTGGTTTGTATCTATATGAATAAAATAAATTATTGATACTCATAAACTTTTTCATCATCGTACTTAATAATATTTATTTGAAATCCAAATGATAATATATTTGATCTCATAAAGACTATTTTTGTATTATGTTTAATAAAATAATTATATTATTATTATCTTCAATTATATTCTATTCAACATATAATAATATCAACAAAATATCCTTAAGAGAATTTATAACTATTTATTATATTAGATAAAATAAATGGGTTTTCTTGTTTGAATTGATAACATCTTAAAATGGTTTAATTTTAATTAATAAATTACTTGATCTAAAAATGCAAAAACATAATATACATAGTATATCTGCTCATAGAAGGATTATTTCATCCTCCATAAAACCTTCAGTAAGTAGAATAACCAGTGCACAATCAAGATCTAAATCAAATTATAAAACAGTTAATTAAAATCCTTTTGGATTCTTATTTGAATCTGTTATACCTATTATTCCAGAGAAGTCTAATGTCCCATTAAAAATAATAGAAAAATACTTTGAAGAAGGTTATTTAATTAACAATCATAAAACAATAGTTTCCACTTTAAAACATGTGTCTGGAGAAGTAAAGAAATATTTACAATATAATTTCATCTAAGTTTAAGAACTTACTAAATCATATTAAATTTAAGTTAAAGATCCTAAATTATTGTTTCTTATGTATGAGAGTCTAATAAATTTAGATAAAAATATTATTCAAGATCTATTTGTTAAAAAATAATAACTGGATAATTAGGATGATAATAAAGAACATCCTAAACATCATTTTAGATTTGATATTTTAATTAAATGCATTGAAATATTTAATGAACTTGTATCCAGTTTATTAAAGATTATAGATGATAAAGCTATTGCTATATTTATTGAATAAATTTGGAAAGCAATTGTGATCATTTTAGATTTAAATACATAATGGTAATAAGATCGTTTTCAATCACTAGTTGATGAATAGATTGAAGGTTACAAAGAGAGATTAGAATAAATGAAAAAAGAATATAAATAATTAGAAGAAAAGTATCAAATGTAATTAAGAGGATATTAATTAAAACTAGTAATTGAATAAAAAAAGAATGTCTCATTAAGAGAAGAAAATAATAAGATTTGTTAATAATATAATCATTTAGAAGATCAAATTAATGAACTTAGTAATATTGAACATGCTAAAGGTGATCTTTAAAATATTAACTAAAAATTACATGAAATGGATTTAAATTTTATGAGATTCAATAAAGAAATATATGATTCTCATTAATAAGCATCAACTTCTATTAAATAATTAGCTAAGTTATTAACAATTAAACCTATTATACCTAAATCATTTATATAATAAAAATATGAATAATTAAATATTCATTATAAAGAATAAAAACCTTGTATTGAATTAATACTCAATCCAATAATATCCTAAATTGAAATTGAATTTTATCATGTTGATCAACACAACAAAAAATAATTACCAAATGATTTCCTTTAATTTCTATTTCAAAATCTTAGTTTTTATCCCTCTTAATCAGGTGTTGAATTATATTCATTATGGATACATGCTGATGAATAATAATTTGTCAATAGTAGAATTGAATTATTAAACAAATTGAATCAAAATAATAATAATAATGATTATTACATAAATGTATGTTAATAAATCATTGGAATTAATACATAATTTCCATCATCTCATAAAATCATAGAAGAAACATTCAGATATATTAAAATTATAGAATTAGCATTTTTGTAATAAACATCACATAATTAAAATTAATAAAGATCCAGTTTATTTCTTAAATAATCAAGTTCTATTGATTTTGAATTAGAAATTAATTTATCAAAGTATTGTAATTATGTTCTATAACTGTAGTTATTCAACCATTTTGCCTCAATAATTATATGAATATGTAGAATCATTGTCTCAATCCAATATCAAACTTATACAATTTACATATCAAATTATAATATTCCTCTAATAACAAGAAAGACTTAAATGGAATTCCTTTTCTAAATTTTATTTGAATAATATCAATAAATTTAATTATAGATTAGATACAATTGAATAATTCTACAATATAGATGTAATATTGGTAATTAATTTTTATTAATCATTAGATTTGGTAATTGATAATTATTCATTAAAGATCTATGATAAACAAGAAATAAGATGAAATAATAATAAATGAAGATTTCTTTGAATAATTATATTAACTTTGGTTATATCATCCAAGATCTTTAATTAAACCATCAAATGAATTGCAATTAACTTAATCATCTTCACCAACTAATAAAAAAACAGCATCCCAATAACCTATATAGAAATCAAGTCCTCAATTAAGAAAGTAAGGAACTATGCAATCTGAGACATCTCGTAAGAAATGATTTTATATTATTTAACTACACAATAATATATTCAAATTTAATTTATACCTTTTCATCTAAATAAAATTAGAAATAGAATTGAATTTTCTTTATATAAGAAAAATAAAAAGGTTTTTAAGGAATTGATAAACAAAATTGATTAAATAAAAAGGATTCATTTAATAAATAAATAAAAATTCATAAGTAAATAAATATCCTTAAAATTCTTAATTCAATTTTCTAAACTAATACTATCTAATAATAATATATAAATTCCAATTATAAACTATATATCTGCATAAATTAATCTAGAGGATAATTATCTACCTAATAATAATAAATTTCTAAAATAACAAATGAATTGTCATTTTGAAAGTTAGAATCATTTTGAAAGAAACTATTAGTTTATATAACATCTATTAAATAAATCATAAATATAATTGATCTAATATATCTCAACAATAAATGACTTTTCTAAATAATGTTACACAATTAACATGAAGAAATGATAATAAATTTAAGTCTTGATATATGGAATTAGATCTTCTCTAAAAATGCTTAATTATATACAATAATTAAATGAAATTAAACTTGTATCTAACATAAAAAATGAAATTTCGATAAATTTAAATTATAATTTGATATATATTGTATAATTGCAATAAACAACTCATTTGTTCTTCTTGCCACCTTTCTATTTTTTTTGTTATGAATCAACTTAGACCCAACCATCATCACTAAATTTAAAATAATAAATACTCTTAATCTCTTTATTCTTCTTATTTCTTATTAGCTTATGTATTCTTAGCTTTGGATCTATAAAATTTAAGAAGTTAAATTACCCTTTTTATTATTTAGCAGCTAATGCAGCTTCTTCTGCAGCTTTAGCAGCTAATTCAGCAGCAATTCTAGCTTCTTCTGCAGCTTTTAATTTTAATGCAGCAGCAGCTTTTGCTTCAGCTTATAATCTAGCTTATTCTTCTTATTATAATTTTTATTATTAAGTCTTTTTGTTCTATTTTTTATCATAAACTTCTTCCCATCCTTCATCATCATCTTCAGGTTGTTATGGTTTTAATTTATCATTTGTAGATTTAGTTTTTTATGTTTAAACTTGTTGTTAATTTTTTTATTTTGATGATTTATTTTATTGTTATTATTATTGAGCTTATTATTATGATTATTTAGATTATTATTTACCATTTGTTTTAGTATTTTACTAATTCTTTTCATCTTTTTTATTATTTTATTAGTTCTTTTTTTCACCTTCACTTTCAGATGGTGAAGATGCTCTTTCTGGAGATTTCTTATCTGGAGATTCAGATGATAATCTTTCTACTTTTTATAGTTTTTTTAGTTCTTATGCTTCAATAAGTTTTTATTTTTTTTTTTCTTCTTTCAATAATCTTCTTCTTTCATACAATTCTTCTTTGGTTAATTCCTAATTAGTATTAACATTAGTTTAATTGAATGGTAACTTGTCCCACCCTAATAATATTCTAATATATAGATAGTAAATTTACACTAATGATCCTAAAGAGAGTATATATCCAATACAAGTTTCAAATGGTCTTTAAGCAACTTTGAGTGTACCTAAACCAACACTAAATAATAGATTTGAACATTTTACGCAAAAGTTGCAACAAGACCGTATTGAATTTCTTTAGATAACAATGGCATTAATATAATAATTAATAAGATGACAAGTGTATTAATTAATTTAAATGGTGTATTAATATATAAATTTCAATCTGTTAATTCATCAGACTCATTTAAGATGAGTCCATTTTCATGATAGTCTCTTTCTTGAATGGCTTTGGCATCATGAAATGTTCTTTGAAGAATTGTATGAGATAGAACTCCAATTCTAAGATCCATTTATTTGATTTCTAACTATTAAATTAGATTATTATAATAGATACTCTCAATTTAGTTAGACTAGCTTTGATTCTAATTACAGGAGATTAATCTGTAGAAACACTTCCATGTTCATTTAATTTATTTTGAACAGTTTCAAATTTCTCTTGTATTTGTTTATATTAATCATTCATTTCTTTTTTGGCATTAGTATAATTCTAATATTAAAGTTCAATCTTTTTGTATTCTTCATTTTTCTTTTTGAATTCATTACACTAGATTAAGGAGTCTGCTTACCATATCACTCATATTTTCATTAATATTATATTCTCTCTTTGTAATTCTGTCTAAAATCTCTGCCAATTCATCACTCATTTTTTCTAATTTGATTCTAGCTTCTGGAAGTATAGTCTTTATTTAATTTGAATATTATTTTGTAGCATCAAAATGTTATCTCCATTCTCCAGCATCTGGTTTTATGACTATTTTAATCTTTTGAGCAGCCCTTTCAACTTCTTTAGCCCATTCTTTTGGATTTACATTTGATTCAATAACCATTTTATCTTCACTTTAATATTTGAATTATAATAGTTACTCTTTTTGGAAACCCTATTCATTAAATACATCTTCAGGTTCCTCATCTGATGCTACTTCTGGATCTGAATCTGATGATACACTTCCTGTTTCTTAAACTGGTTCATCATCTTATCTTCTAATAATTTAATATTATTGTATACGTTTAAGATTATTATTCAATTTTGGCTTTCTTATATTGGAATTTCTTTTTTTGTAATGCTTTAGTTGCTAATTAGAGCAAAACATAAACAACATATTCTCCAAATCCTTATTTTAATTTAAGTGGAGGAAAGTCAACTTCAATCCCAATATTTTTTAATTCATTTACTATTATATATATAGAAATCTAATTACTTATATTTTAAGATAGAGTTACAGGATCATCAAGTTTATTAAAATCACTGGTCTATACATCATTTTATTGAAATAGCCATTTCACTAATCTATTCAAATACAATTCAAAAAGTTACGTTTTAAATTAAGTGAATTATTCACTTGAATTAGTTTGATTTACAAAATAGGCTCTATTCAAAGGTTTACCACCTCTAATATTAGATATATATAAGTTCAATTACTTCTATTTTAAATAACTTTGTTCATAATTCAATAATATTAATTTGTCATATAACTCATCCATCATTGCTGTTACATCCAATTATTCCTATTAAATTAGAATATATTGATTACTTAACCCGCTTACTATTCTGACATTAATAAATTAATTAATATTTGAATATACTTGTTTAATATATATATTTATATATATTAATATTCTCTCAAACTTACCAATTATGCAACATAATTTTTTATAATGATAACAATGCATTTTCTCTAATCATTTAATCATCACTTCTTGCTTATTTCATTATTTCTTATTTTGCATTCAATTATTCTAAAACACTATTAATATTATATAATAATATTACACTTTTCCAAATGGATGGAATCTACAAAACTCTCCCAAATCATAACAAGCAACAGCTATATTTTGATTATTATTTGATTTTAAGATTTCTGCTAATTTCCTATACTCTACTCACATGAATTACCTAATAAGTAAGAAATCATTCTCTTCGAACTTCTTGACATTCTCCTTCCAGAATTTCTCTGTATGTACTGGACTCCAATTCAAATTTTATGCATTTAATTCTTTTACATATTTTTCAAATGAACTTATTATATTTTATAAATATATTTTACGTTAAAATCTTCATATTCTTTTCTAATATTTCACCAACATATTTAATATCATCTATTAAATCTTAATCTTTAAGATTTCCTTTTAATAATAAATCAACCACTTTGATTAATCCATTATCAACCATTAATTCAATACATTATGCTGAAACATCAACTAAATTCTTGAAACAAGCAAAAGAAACTCTTAATATTTTTTCTCTTGAAATCTTTTACACTGATTCTATAATCATTCTAATTAATCCAATTTAAGGATCATTGAATAATGGAATTGATTCATTAGTAAAACTTAATAACCATAATGCCAAAATTGTATAATAAGCTATATGTAAATCAGTTGGATATTTCATCAATAGATTTGATATTCTATATATATATATATATAATTATTTATTACATTTTAACTCCACCACTCTTTATAAATTATACTGCTAATGAATCATGTTTAAGAAAATGTACACATATTGGCATAATCATTTAATCAGAAATCTTTAACTTATTTCCTATATTGATATATTTAATATACCTATTCCTCCAATAAATAATATTACCCATTCTTTTGCATCATTTCCTCCTTCTTCTGCTATTATCATTGTGACTATCTTTGCTGCTGCTTCATAAACAACTTTATCATATCCTTCAAGAAATAAGAATTATTTCAATTTAGGTACAACCTATGGTGTCAATGCTCTAATGAATTATTTGAAAAGTCTTTAATTCTCTATTATGTAATTACACATTTATACCTGATATTATTGCATCAATTGTTGTTAAAATATAAGTCATTAAAGGTTTATCATGTGCAACATTTTCAATTATGTCTAAAAGCATCTAAAATACACCAACAGAATCAGTTTCTAATAATTTCTTTTAATCTTATAACTAATTATTGTATTGAATATATACTTTAGCTTATGTAAATTTAATGAACATATCTTTAGTTTCTCTCTTTATAGATTTACCATGTTAATCTAATTATTTAAAGCAGTCTTCACAGTCTTTCAACACCTTATTTAGTAATTGTTCTTATTGATAAAATGTTATGGACTGACAGAAGTATTTCCTGTTTCTAAACATATATTAATTATAAGATTTATATTGATTTTATATTTGATTTTATTTATATATTTTATAGACTATTCTAAATAATTGTAACAAACTTTTATCTTACAATTTAATTTTTCTTATTCTTAAAATTGAAATCATAATCAATTTTTAATAGATAATCAAAGAAATTAATTAACATAGTTGATAATATCAAAACTAATAGAATCATATAATTTGATAAATCAAACCAAAGTAATAAGCACTACTAACGATTTATTGTCACTTATTTATACATTTATTTGTGATGAATCATTAATAAACTAATATATAACATTAAATAAAATACCTATATGCATTAGTGAATTGGAACATTGATATAATTATATTTTTCTATTTCATCTTTTGGTAACATTTATTTCATATAAAATACTTTTGCTCCTTATTAAAGACTATTAATATTTTCTCCTATCATAAATTCTAATTTCTTCACTATGAATTATAATGGCTCTGTTAATCTCTTTATCTTTAAATTCAATTTAGTCCATATTGAAATATTTAATCCATTTTTTAATTAAAACTAAATATATATATATAATTTATATTACTTTATCAACTTCTCCTGGTTCACTCTACATCATAAATGGAATTGCAAGATTTAAGAATGTATTTCTATACTAAGTTGAATTCTAGAGTATCTTAATCAATTCCATAGTCTGTAAAGCAGCAATACAAGAAGTAGTAGTTGCCATAGCTGGAATAATCTAAAGATAATTAGAATATATAGATTACTCTTCCTGCTTTTAATTTAGTCCACATCCAATCAACCTATTAAATACCATAATTAATTGCTCTACCATTTGTAGCAGCAGTTATAAATGATACATGATGATTATTGTCATCATCTTTTTCGAATTGTTAAGGTTATGGTAATGTTGGTTTTACATTATTTAATAATTATCTTGCTTCTTTAATAAGTTGATCATAATTTTAAACTTCTTCTTACATTTATTATTATGATTAATTATTTTTATCTTATTTCTCAACTATCTCTTTTATCCTATTCTATTTTATGTTTATCTTTGGAATCCTAATATCTTTTAGTAATTCATTCAAATCATATTTTTAAGGAATTGAAGTATTGTAAATTTATGCTGTTAATATAGCAAAATCTTCAACAAATTGAAATGCAAATTATCCAATGAAATCAATTGGTTTAGGAGGTCTTTTTGGAGGAGCCCAGAATAATTTACCTTCTTTAGTTAAAGAATTCAAGGGATAAGCATTCATTAAGGTTATGATATCATAATTAAAGAGCTTCTGGAATTTCAATCTACCCATATGTACACATTATTAAAATGTAGTAGGATACTTCTTTAATACTTTGATGGCCAAATCAACAGTTTATTATTATGGAGAGGGATCCTACATTAATTACACTAAAGCTTATGGTTTTCTAAAGAAGTATTATTCAAATTTATCTCTTGCCCATTCTAAACAATGAATATTAGATTCTGGAAACATTCTTAAAGTACAATATGGTATATCATTGTTTTATTCTGGATCTTATTTACTTGCATAACTTTCAGTAACATCTGGGATAATAGATTATACATGTCCTTTTGGTCCCAAAGTTCCACTTTCAATTAATGATACTTTATTTTCAACACATTTAGAATCAATAAATAATCTAGCTTATACATTATCTAAAGCATTTGTTACACAATTCATTTATGTATAAAATTGATTATGATATATATCTTAAGTTTCTTAACATACCTTATCTAATCTTGCTACTATATTAATATCTGGATTCATCTATTTAACAACAGCAGCAGCTGTCAAACTTTTAGGTTTTCTAATGTGTTTCTCTCTAAAAAGGAATTAACGACTTAGATTTGAATTTTCAATTATGTCTGGATCTGTAACATATATTTTACCAAATTTACTGACACCTAACATAGCATAATTTTTAAGTAATTCACAACCTATAGCTCCTGCTCCTACAACAAAGACTTCAGCTTTGAATATTTTTTCAACATTTCCAATAGTATTAGTCATATCATTATATCTAGTTTTGAAATTCTATTTAAATCCAAATTACTACATACATTTTTAGTAGTTATTTAAATTAACTTCGAGATTGTTAGATTAACCAATCTTAATAAAATTTAATTATGTTAATTTAAATGGAAGTACATCTTCAAATGATTAAACATAAGCTTAATGAATTGGAGTATATTTCTTATTTATGGCTTTCAATACTTCTTAAGCTACCATACCACCAATTAATGCACATAAAGGTTAGAATTATGTATTGATTGATAATAATGTAAATAATGATAATAACTCTTCTTAATATTTATTAAGTATATCTTCCTAGTATTTTATATTTAACAATTCTCTAAGATTTTATGATCTCATTAAAGTTATAAACATTCTAATTTTTTCTATATCCCAATTATCTGTCAATAATTCACTTGTAGTTTAATTCATACAAAAATGAATAATATCTCTTTTAATTTTATCAATTCCATCAAATGTTCCAACATTATCACAATAATGATTTAATGAACCAATTACCTTATATATTCTATCAAATTATAATTTAATAGTTTATTTCTATTAATAAGCTACACCATGACTAATATATTTAGTAAATAATCTATTTGTGATTAATTCAAATGATGATCTTTTAACATTTTTAATTTAAAATAGTTAATTATAACTTTCTCCAATTCCTTATAATTATTTAACTTCTTAAATTAATACAAAATCCTTTTCATTTAAATTATGATTTTAATTCTTAAATAAAGTAACTACATTATTAGATATATTTTCAATATTAACTTCTGATAATTATTCACCATCTTTATCAACAATTGTAAATTCATTACCAAAATCAGTTATAATTCTTACAAAAATATTTCTAGTTTATGCTAAAATAACAGCAAGTTTATTTTAATTTGATATCATACTTGCAATAGTTGGATCTTAAGTAACAAATACTTAAATTTCATTTAAATTTAATTCATTTAGACTATTTTAGAGAACATCAATTTTAACATATGGATTTAGATGTTTTAATTTATTTAAAATACTAAAATCTCTTCTCTTATTTATATCTTATTCTGTCAAATAAAAATTACTACCTAAATCACTCATCTAAACTAATTAAGGATCAAATAATATTATTCTTTTTACACCTGATAATACTATATTCTTTGCTATTTCAATACCTAAACCATTTAATATATGTATGAAAATAGTAGATTCACTTTATTTCTTTACTGCATCTAAACCAACAACTCCAATATATCTACTCATCAAATTCTATAGATTTTGATCATTTGAATCAAATTATCTTTATTATAAATTATTATTATAACTAATATCAATCTCATTGATATTCAAACCTTAAGGCATCACTTTTTTATTAACTATCTATTATTATTATTATTATTTTTAAATATTATCTAAATTAAAACTTATTTCTTTCTTCTTCTCATTTGATATAGTCTGGAAATCCTTTCCAATATTGAGTTTCAATTTCTCCAATTCCACTTTCAATTCTTAATATATTTTAATCAAATCTTATTTGTATTGTTATGGCTAGACAGAATAAGTACATTGATTCTAAGTTTGATGGTAGGTTGCTGGTAAATTCGCTTATTCTATCCATTATTCAATCTCTTATTTTATCAAATCTTTACGCAAATAAAAACTCTTCTTTATTACTTCTTCAAATCCTTTAGGTGGTTTTTATAATTATTCTATCATAGCATATCTAATATTCTATATCTTGATGAAATTGCAATAACCTCTATTAGCCTATTCACCATTGGGTGTTCCCATCTAAGATTCCCATCCTGGTTCATTAAACATTACATATTCACTCATTACCATAGATTAAACAGATACTAATATTTATAAGATACTAGAGAAATTAGCAATCCAATTATCACCCCAAGTACCTAATAAACTTAAACAAACCTTTCCACAATTATATAGATTTGGATTAAATCTTACTTTACCATGTCCTGTTGTTGCCAATTTCATTTTTGGAGGTCTTTATGGATAATCATCACCAAAAAACATATCATATAAGAATGCTCCATGGGCATAAGGTGTACCACTGGCACCAAATATAATAGTTCTCATACAATCCATTCTATCATTATCATATCTTATGAAGATTGAATTGGTTGCTTCAAGTGGTAGATTTTCATTTATTGTTGAAATCTCTGAGACTAGTTTTTACATTTTATTTTATGATGGATTATTTGTTTATACATAATAGTCTTTCATATTAGTTAGGTAATTTGCATCAGTCTTAATTTCACATTTACCAACAACTAATCCTTTCATAAATGGTCTATAAAATTGATGCATTGTAACATTAATATCTCCATTATTCTATAAATCTTAAGATATGTATTTTATAGTTATTAATTTTGCAGCAAACAAACAAGATTCCACATATTAATATAATGCCATAAATTTATTTAATTCTTTTATTTTGGAATTGAATGTTTTAATAAAAATCAGTATTTATTAATTAAATGATTCCATTTATCTAAATAAACATGTATTCTCTTTTGATATGAATAATTGCAATGTCATTTCTCTTTATGATAAATATTTGATTATCTTTAACATTTAATTAAATGTTTTTGAACCTTCCAATGATGTTATATTGACACTCTATAAATATTTAATTACTAAGTTCATAATATTTGATTATTGAATACACTCTAATACTCTTATATTAATAAACTCAAGATCTAATAAATGGATTAAACAATTTAATAAATTTTCCAAATTTAAATCATTATCATTTTATTTTTTCTCTATTTTATTCTCTTCTTATTATTTTTATTATTATTAATTAAATTGTTATTATTTTTATTACTATTAGATAAATTGTTATTATTGATTAATAAATTGAAATCCATTATATTCAACATCTCCATATCCAATACCTTTAGGCTTTCCTTAATTTGGGATTAATTATTTAAAATATTAAACTTTTGGCTTTTCAAATTTCACTTAAACTTATATTTATGACTGAGTATTCTAGTTAATTAAATTCAAATATTATTCTGTCTTAATAACTATTTTCTCCAAAAGTTTATGTTCTAATAACATCACAATCTTAAGAAAAGGTTTCTTCTTTAATAATTAAACTAATTGTTAATAAATCATTAAATTTATCTTTTTATAGATCTCTTTACTTTCATTTTACTTATTTAAATAAGCCAATGCTAATAATTATTATAAGAATCCTTCACTTTACATAATTTATTCTTGAAATCCATCAATCTAACATAAAATTGTCAATTCAAAAATTAAATCTTAAACTTACTTTTCTGCTTTAACTATTTCTAAATACTTTTATACTTAAGCAAGTATTTTAAGAATACCACCCATCTTTTTTTCAAAATATAATAACATTGGTTTACAATGTTTAATTTTAATCTATATTTACTAAGTAACTGGCTTATCTACATATATATCATTTATATATTTATCTTTCAAATTATCAATATCTATATTTTCATTCAAATACTAATTCAATTCTTACACTGTTACTGTTTTAGGTATAAATTAAATTGGCTACATTCTCAAATTAGAATAATAATAATTCAATTTCTTTAAATAGTTATTATTTAATGATTATAGATCATCTTCAAATAAATTCTCTTTGTTCACATCAAAAGTATGTAATTCTATTGATAATAAATAACACTCTAAGCCCTATAAAGCAGCATTAATTTGCTCCATTAACAATGTCTTTTCTTGCAACTTCTAAAATGGGAATCCAAATCTACTCTATTAAAAATCATAGAAATTTATGCATGCTATAGGTTAATTATGATGACTAATCTAAATCATATGTTATTAGATATCTAATAAAATATGAGGTCTCCCGTCTAATGCATTTACATACCATAAATGTTCATCCTAAACCATCATGACATAAAATGATGATTCATTTGATCTAGCTTATACATAATTTTATGTTCTTCCATCTTAAATTAATTAATTGACAAAACATGCAAGTTTAACATTTTCTCCTCCTACCATAATTTCAAAAATAAATAAAACATTACTTCTATTTTCTAATACTTTTGTTACAATTTAAGAATTTAAATGAGGATTGAAAGCACTAAATGAATGCAAATGAATCCAAGAACCTATTATTTAATTTTATTTTTCATTTATATTATTTTATTTTTATTAAATTGAAATAAATTTTAATTTCTATAATTATTGAGGATTTGTATATTTGAGATTCTCCACATAATAATCTTCAGGAAAAAGAGAAAACATAGCTAAATCATTATATTCTTAATTCATTATAATTTACTAATTTTAAGGTTAATTAAGATTTTACTATTATTATTGTTTACTTTTATTTAGATTCTCTAAAACTAATTAATTTATTTTATCACATTAACTTTTTATAAGAAGTTCAGTTAATATTAATGTTGAACCTGACATAGTTTTAGTGTAGTTAGATAATAATTTATCAGTAAGTGCTTTACTTTCAGCTATACTTAATTTTGGATGGAAACATATAGGCACTAATTAAATTAGTTCATTATTTAAAATAGGCAAAATAATTTTAGTTATCATATCCAATTTTTAATGTTACAAATAAAGTATGAAATCTTCTTATAATATAATAATGAATTATTTATCTAAATTATCATAACTCAATATTCTTATAATTAAACTTACCATTTATTCAATAATCAAAGGATCTTTAGACCAATTACATTGATTAACAGTATTTTCAATTGGTTTATTTTATCTTAAATATTGATAAAGGTTATGATGAAAATTAATTTGAAAGAAAGATTACATCATTTATTAATTGGTTGTAAATGCTATGAAAAATTATAATAGATTTTGTATTTCATGATTAGTTTCTAATTAAGTACTCTTCTATTCCAATAAACTATTTATTATAATTATTAGATTACCTTTAAAGAGTAGATCTTAGAATTTCAATTGTTTCTTTAAATAATCCAAAATTTAATTCTGGATCAGATAGATAAGTTAATGCCAGTAAATCTAATTTATAAGGCTTCTCAAAATTAGTTTCAAATAATTCATTATTTATTTTATTAACTATCTAATATTGTTTTGATTTAAATGATGTTCTACCTAAAAATGGTTTCGGAGGATTAATAGAAAAAATAAAAAATCTTAACATATAAATTCTAATTTAGGAAAAGAAATCATTTTCTTTATTTACAATTTCTTCACTTAAAATAATCTTCAATAAAAGATCAATTAATTATTTATCACTATTGATATAATATCCAAAAGGATATCCTGTTTTAAAATCTTTTAAACCATAATATTATGTTAATTATTATGTGAATTCCGAATTCTATCCAATCTCATGAATTTAAAAGAACATCTTCAATAACCTATTTAATTAATTACTATATTCAGGAGCACCTAAATAATATTGTATAAAATATACCTTAACTGTCTATATCTGTCAATTACAATAAATATGTAAGATAATTATAAAATTTTGCTTATCGATTAAAAAACATTGATATATTTTATAATATAGCTTCTTCTAATTAAGTAGCGCTAGCTTCTTGCAATAGAAACGCAAATCCTGGATCTTCAATATTATTTGGATCAATTATTTAAATAAACTATTAAGTTTATTAAGCTTAAATAATTATTCAATATACTATTTAGTTAGTGACTTTCAAACTGTGTTAATTATTCTACATTAATTATTTAACTGGAGCCTTCAAAACCAAAATAATCATCATAAGACATTATTTTCTATCAGAATAAAAATTATTAAAATATAAGATATCAAATTAAAAAAAGAATAAGTCCAAAATTTAGGTTCTGTATTTAACAATTACATATAATAAATATAACAACATTTATATATGTAATTAATGAAAAGACAAGTTAGTATCCTAAAATACTTTGAATTAATATTATCACATCATATTAACTATTCTAGATAACTTAATTCTTTATTAAGTTATCTAAAATTATTTAAGTATTTTATATGAAGATTATGTAAATATTCAACCATATAAGAATTTACAATTAGCATAATTTTTATATTTATATTTTATTAAAATATCAATGATAAAGTTGCTCATAGTTATAGTGATACTCAATATAACATTATCAACTCCTATTATTAGATAATAAATATTATTAAATAAGAAGGCAAAGAAATAACCTACTCTTGATTGGAAAAGTGTTTCAGAATACTCTAATAATCCTACTTATAATTAAGTCGTTGAAGTTGCCAAAAAGAACTGTTCCTAATAGTGCAAATTAAGCAAAACTGTCAAGCTTAAAAAAGTTTTAAAAGTTGCCAAGTAATTAGTTTAAGGAATGTTATGGAATGTATTATTAATTATGAAATTAATAGTTATAAGTTGAGTTTTCTGATTAATCAACCAAGGTTTTGTAAGTCTATGAAGATTTAGATGGTTCATTTGAATTTGATTCCTGTAAGGATAACAATTGATATAATATATTTAATATAAAACGGTGAGATTATAATTATATTTTTAATAATCAAATTTTAATCGAAAGGAATGACTTAATTTATGATAAGAATTTATATTTTTAAAACTGTTTTCATATCAAAGGTAATACAACATAATAATAATTAAAAACTAAATTACATTATTTTATATAAATAAATAATTATATAGTTTAATTAATTATATAAAAGACTTAATTGAAAAAGCATTCAAAAAGATTATTGCAAATCAAAACCATACAGAAAAAAAATAAAATTAAAAATAGTATCTCCTTATGTAATAAAATAAGTAACATTTCATCAAAAAAAAAAAAATTATCAATCAGATAAAACGATAATTTATTTCAGAAAATAAGGTTAGCATACTGATTCTTCACTCTAAAATTTAGAAACAAAAATAAGGAATTTATTAGAAATCTGATTTGAATCGACCTCATTTTTTGAATTAAAAAATCACCAAATAGTAAAATGATTAGTTCTGTTGAATTACAATTAAGGTCTATATATATATTAATGAATCTTATTTATATGGGCTTGAAGATCAATATTCAAAGTTATTGATAAAAATCAACAATTTAATAAGTATTAATAAATCATATTATAGAACTTAATAATAAAGTAATATAATTGAGAATATATAATTAAATGATATTGTATCTTTAATAAACAAATTTAAATCATCATACTAAAATAGAAACTCAATCTAAGGTATTTATATAGATCAGATTAATTTTTAGTTATGTTAGTGAGGTTAAGATATTAACTTAGACAATTTCAAATGAAAGAGACTGAGTTAGTTATAAGATTATGACACTTATTTAAATAAATTTATATTTAATGAAAAAAAATTAATATCAAATAAAGGTGACATAAGATAGTACACCTTCAATTGAGAATATTACATAATAAGATTTCTTATCAAGTATCAGAAGATAAGACACTCCAAGAAAATCAAAAGTTAGATTCGCCAAGGATCCTTTAGAAAATGAATGCCCATTAGAGTAACCAAATCCATTTCTGTTCAATGAATAATTGAAACTTAGCTTTAGGGATTATTTAGAAGGATAAAAAACTGCTCTGAACTTAGTTAACGAATGTAATCATGTTATTGGTCAGACTCATAAAATGGATCAATTTAAACTATTTTAAAATGTAAATAGATTTCGAACTTAATTGAAACAAAGATCATCAATCAGAATGTTTATGTTATAATAAAATTCATATGCTGATGATCTTCTACAACGTAAGATCAAAGTTTAAGAAAGATATAATAAAATTAAATAATTAATTTAATAAAAAATGAAATCAAAGAATAAAAATGATTCTTTAAGAGATGTTTAAATGTTTAAACATTTATTTGATACATGTGAAAAGAATGTAAATAAAATCAAATCTAAAAATTTATTATCTGAAAAAGCAGATGGAATAAGAGAATATGATTAAATAAAATATTAAAAAAATCCTACAGGATCACTTAGGGTTAGAGTTAATACTTGTAATTAATAAGTTAATAATTAAATAAGAGTGAAAACTCTACCATAATAATCTACATTACATTAGACTATGAAAAAAGAAAGAGAAAAAATGAATGCTAAATTAACAGAGTTTTTAGAACATGATTAAAATTAAGAAAGGAATTTATAAATTAAAGCAAGAAAAAATTTAATAAGAGATTTAAAAAAAGGAAACAAAAGATTTCATTCTTTTGAACCAAATTAATATAATTTAACAGATCCACTCAGTAAAGATGTCAAATTATATGCTTATATGTTTATGAAACCAAATACTGATGATCCAATCTTAAAACCATCAAATCATTTAAATGTACTATCTCTAAGTACTAGAACTTAAAAGAATTTAAATAGACATTATTTAGCTAATTTCAATGAATAACTTTCACATTCTCGAGATCAAAGTTTAGATGAAGATTCATCATTTAATTCTATGTTAGAAATCAATATTGATAATTTATATAAAAGAAGTGCTGATCTTTAAAGTAAGATTTTGAATACTAAATCTGAAAAATTGGTTAGAAGAATAAGATAATTTTAGAAAGTTAAATAATTGACTACATAAATAATTAAAGTTAATGAATTAAAACTCTCGAATATTAAATTATTATGATTTTTATATATACTTAAATTCATTTATTTATTTATTATCTTCCATATATTCCAGCACTATATTGTCTTTTATGTTGTATTTATTTCCCTATATTATATTGAGGCTATTATCCTACTCTCTATTATAGATAAATATTATTCTGATTCCTAGGGGAAATGTCTCGAATACCATAATTTTGTTTCAAAAATGTTGGTTTACAATATTATTGTCCATGATTTCTTTAATAAATAAGATATATATACTACTACTACTTTTAATCTTAATATTATATTTTTTATCCATAATATTATGGAGTCTAAGGATGATATTCAAATTTTTAAGCTTAGACATTTTAAGGTTTGGCCAAAGGAGGCTTGCTTTTTAATGGAGCACCTTATGATGGTACACTAATTAATTTTTTTTTTAATTATTATTATTATTATTATTATATATCCATATTTATTCTAGGTTATTAAGATACAGGATTATCAGTCTCAATTTTAAGCCCTTATTAAGAATGAGATCTTTAGATCTTATTTTCATATTTAGACTTTGGTAAATTATCCTTTAATTATTTTAAATTAAAAGGGAGTTTTATTGTTTATAATAATTTTGCTTACTTTACACCATTCTACTCCACTTCTACTAATAATGATCCACTATTCTTTATTACTTTTGGATTCTTGAGAATTTAATCACAATTTGGTCTATTCTTGGGATCAACTTATAAAAGAATCTTTAAAACATCCTATAAATCTTAACTAAATTTTGGTGGAATAGGATCATATTAACCTGCTTAAATCTTTTTGTTTAATGTTAAAAGATCTGCAGCTCTAAAAGGAGGCTGAAATGTAGTTAATTCATAGATTATACAACCAATTGACCAAATATCACAAGGCCATGAATATTATTCACCCTTCCAGACTTCAGGTGCAGCATAATCTATTGTATAAATTTATATCAATACATGGAGTTCCTGTCTAGGTCTTAGCATTTGCTCCATGAGTAACCTTACTTATATTCATATCTCCTATTTTATAAATATTTCCTTTAGGAGTCTAGGATACAAATACATTTGCTGATTTTAGATCCCGATGTAAAATGCCATTCTCATGCAATATTTTCACTCCAAGTGTGATCTATGTTAATATATTCCAAATTTCACTCTCTTATATCCCTCCCTATAACTTTCCTTATTTTAAAATTTGATTTAAGTCTCCACCAGATGCAAACTCCATAATTACATAAAGAATTCTTCCATCTTAATCAATAAAAGCATCCTTAAATTCTACTATGTAAGGAGAATCTAAAGATGCTAATATTCTAATTTCATTTAAAGCATTTTCTCTCTCTTTCAAGCTCTATTGTGAAATATTCACTTTCTTCATAGCATAATATAAACCATCTGATTTTCTTTACACCTAGAGGTATCAATTCTCAACATACCTTGTATACGGAAGAAAAGGATCCTTCTCCCAATTTCTCAAGTATATTGAAATCCTATATTGTACTATTAGAATATTATTATTGCATGAAATTTTAATTATAATCACATTCATTTTCAAAAAAAATCGAATTCTTAATTTTCATAATTCTCCCAAGGACTAAATTCAAGAGTAGGTTCACTCTTTTTCATTTTTATTCTTTAAGATAGTCTTCTCTTTTTTGTCTATATTTATTTTGCAACTTCCTTTTACTTTTATATGATATTTGGCATTTGAATAATATTTTCTTTATTGGCAATTATAGTCCTACGAGGTAAAGGTGGTTTCGAAACCTATTGAACTTAAGGAAGGTGTTCTTCTTCAACTTCTGTCTTAGTTTCAAGTGATTTCCTTCTTAATCTTTGCTTTTCTAATTTCAAATGTATAATCCTCAATGCATTTTCACTTGTTTTTCCTAATTACAACCCTTTTGAATAATCCTATTTTATTTCATTGATTTCTGTAATTTATTTCAGTTTTTCAACTTTCATAGAAGTAGATCTTTGTTCCTTATTAAATCCAAATACAAAATTGTAAAAATTTTATCGTTGATTTTAATGACAGTTTATCATTTATTTTATAAAAGTATATAATCATAAAAATTAGACAATTAAATTTAGAATAAAAATGAAATATCACTTTTTTTAAGTAACAATTTTACTATCAAATTTAATAATTTTGATTTCAATTTATATGATTAGATGACTTTAAATTATTTTATAATATTTATATATTTTTTATTATTTAGAAAAGGTTTTAGATTAAAGAGATTAGATTATGATAATAAATAATATGAAATTGTTATTAAACTTGAAAATTTATCTATCAAACATCATCATCCTAAATGATATGATCCTTTTCTAATTTAGGGATTGTAATTCTACTTTTAGGACTAAAGAATGTTTTAAATTACAGATTCTAAAATAATGATAAAGTCCCTTGAACAATAATCAAACAAATAATTATTGCAAAAAGAACTAAGAATATTTTTTCTAACAAATTAGTTTTTTGAATTGAATCTGCTTTTATAACTCCACAAGCTGGAATAGAAGCATATTCAAATTTTTTGCAAAGTTAATTCATAATTTATTTAAATGGAGTATTGGTTAAATCTTAATCATCTAAATTTAATGCAAATTTAGTTTTATTGTACTGTAATTATTTATATTAATCTAAGATTCTATTAGTTTTTAGGGATTAAAATTAATCTGATTGACCTTCAAAACTATTTTCAATACAATTGTCTATAGATTGAGTAGAAATATTATTATTTAAAAAGTAATTTTCAGAACATGATTTCATTTCACTAGGTAATTGCATACATTGTTGAGAGAAATAAATAGTATAATTAAAATAATATTGAGGTTCTTCTTCTAATATACATTATTATCTGAGCATTTCTGTCAAGATAGTTTGTCCTGATACTGATTCAGAAAACTCTTGTAATAGATATATTTTTTACAACAATACTAACCTCCTCCAAAGCAATTTGATTCTGGTTATTTGTATTAATGTCTAGTGAAACAACTGTAACAAGGTAATAAGTGTTATGCTATTATTAGATTTACTAATATAATATTAAGAATTAGATTACATCCTTTTTGTTTGAAATCTAAGAAATATGATTGAAATTGTTCAAAGAATGGCAAATGGGAGTTGTCCATAAAATCTAAGCCAATAGTCAGATTGACATTTTGTCTTACATCAATTGATTATACCAATGAAATTAATATAAAGAAAAGCATTAAATTTTTATTAATGAACAATAGTGAATATATAGTGAAATTTGTCACAAGTTTGCCATAAGAATATTAGATTAGTAATAATGAAATAGCTGTTCAAGGAGATATGAATTAAAGTGATCTTAGTTCTCTAATTTAATAATTATTGTCAGCTGAGAACACAGATTAAGAATATAATTAATTATTCGATTTCTTTATAAATGGAATCAGTTTAAGATCTACTCTACATGAATTCATTACATCAAATGAAATTGCAACTGAAAAAACATTATAGATAGAATATTTATTTGCTGTACCAGAACCTAAACTTAAGCAAACTATAAATATGAATGATTGGATCATAGCAATAGGTAAATTAAATAATCAAATATTAACATGTTTATCTAATGGAGATATAGTTGTTTGTTCTGAAAAAGGTAAAATTTTGAAAACATACAAAACTAAAATGGCAAAGAGTTTTACTATTTTTGATAATATCATAATTTCAACTCATTGGGATTGTACTGTTAGAATTTAAAGACTTACAGATAATTTGGAATTGATAGCATAAGGTTCTTTACCATCATATGGAGAATGTAGTTGTATCAATAAAAAGAACACTAATGAATTTTGTGTTGGTACTTCTAATGGAGAACTTATTTTCTTTGATCTTAATACAGTTAAATAATAGGTAATTGAAATGATATAGAACTTTAAAGTTCATTAATAATAAATAACATGTTGTTAATGGATTAGAAATAGCACTATATTGACTGGATCATATGATCATTCCATTTGTATTTTCAATAAGAGAACAGAAACTATTAATAAATAATTATTTGCTAAAGATTCAGCTATCATTGGATTATGTTATTTAGAAAATAATTAATAAATTGTATCTGTTCATGAGGATGGTTATTTAAAGTTGTGGGATAGTTTGAGTGAATAATTGATAAAAATATATAAGAGCTCATTGTCTTAGTTGACTTGTATTGCTGTTAATGCTAATGGATAAGTTATAGTGGTATTATATTTTATTAATCAAATTTAGAGTTCTATGGATGGAAATACATACTTATGGGATTTAAGAGGAGAAGTACCATTGTATTAATTGAATGGAGAAGGTAAAGCATTTGCTTGTACATGGATAGATAATAAAATACTATTTGGAGGATCGACTAATAAATTATATGTGTATAATTGTTGATATATTTATTATTTTATTATTATTATATTCTTATCATTTATTATTACTATTCTTAATATATTAATTATTTTATTAATGAAGGCAGAAGTAACCAAGAGTAAGTTGTCAAAGGAAGAGTATGAAAAATTCAAAAGAGCTGAGAGAAGAAAGAACAATAAGAGCAAAAAGAAATGCACTAAAGAAAAGTAAGAAATTATAGAGGAGGTAGTCAAAGGTGATGAAGAGTAGATTATATATGATGAAGAGACCTTTCAAGAGATAGAAGTATATATCAGATTGAATATTGTAGATAGATGCTCTTATTACAGGAAAACATTATGACAATTTTAAACAGGTTTTTGATAATTTCAATTAACATACTGAAAGATTGATGATGAAGACATATGAAAAGGTTTATGAGAATGAAAAAGAAAAGGAAAAGGAATAAGAAGAATAATAAGCAGCTGAATAGTAGTAATAATAATAACAATAATAAATTCAATAATAAATACATGAACCTAATTAAACAATTTAAAATTATTTATAATAGGGAAAAAAGAAAGAAGCTAAATTATCAAAAAAATAAAGAAAATAATTAAGATGGTTAAAAGTAGCAGAATTAAAATAGAAAGTAAAGAGACCAGATCTTGTCGAATTTTGGGATATCACATCTCCAGATCCTATGTTTTTAATTTAATTGAAGAGTGTACGTAATTCAGTAACTGTTCCTAGACATTGGTCATAAAAAAGAAAATATTTGTAAAATAAAAGAGGAATATTGAAAGAACCATTTTAATTACCAGATTATATAGAAAAAACAGGAATTGCAAAATTGAGAGATCCTTTTGTAGATAGAGATGGAGGTAAGATGGTTAGATAGAAATTAAGAGAAAGAATGAATCCAAAATAAGGAAAATTAGATATAGATTATTAGATATTACATGATGCTTTCTTTAAATATTAAACAAAACCAATAATGACAAAACATGGTGAAATCTATTTCGAAGGTAAAGAAGAAGAAATGAGAGCAAAAAACTTTTGTCCTGGAAAAATGAGTGCTGAATTGAGAAGTGCACTAGGATGTACTGATTTTTAAGCACCTCCTTGGTTACCAAATATGTAAAGGTATGGACCTCCTCCAAGTTATCCTCATATGAGATTTATTGGAATGGCCAGTATCTTTGCTGAACCTTCTTCATATCATACTTCTGTTAAATAAGTGATTGAAGATTCATGCAAAAAAGCAGATTAACCAGGACTATATGCTACATTTAAATATTATGATGAAGAGGATCTAAATGAATTATCATAAAAAACAGGATTATAAGCTGATGCACCTGTAGATAAATCATTGTGGGGCAAAATAGAAGAAGTAGAGGATGAAGGTGAAGTAGAATAAGAAGAAGAGGAAGAACCTGAGGCTCAATAGAGATAAGAATAACAATTTGATAATTCATCATATCAATTTGGAGATTCAGAGACTCGTCTTCCTGGTAGATCTATTAGTGGACTCTAAACACCAGATGTAGATTTGAGAAGAAGTAATTTATTTTAATAATAATTATTTAGATTTACAGAATGATCCAAGACCTTTGTATTAGTAATTGGAATAAGTCCAGGTTGATCCTAGTAGTGGAAACTAAATTTTTATGACAGGACATACATATGTATTGCCAAAATAATGATTATTATTATTACAATAAATAATTCATATTGGGATTTATGTTTCATAATAAGTACTATATTTAAGAGTATCTAATAGAACTGATTATGATAGAGTTGTTAAACGCATTCTCTCCATTTTGATTGGAATATTTCTAACAAGTAGTAATATTGGATAGAAGTGTATTGGCAATAAAAGTTAATGAAGGAGTATTTTTGGCAAGAGAAAAATTGTTAAATTCATTACTTTTGAAATCAAAGAGTATGATTATGAGATTGATACTGATTTTACAAAAGCTGTTCCTGAATTTCATTCCTGATGCAAGATTATTTGTTGAATATGCAAGAAAGGAATCGTAATTTAATTATGGTGAACCATTTAAAATGAGAGTAGTAATATAGATAGTTTATGTTCTTGCAATTGATTTTAGGAAAGTGATTCAACGATAAAATAAGAATTTCCAGACCTTAAGGGATAGCCTTATTTATTATAATAGGTTCAGATCAAGAACCTTAAATCTATTAAACAAGTAAATTACTGTTTATACACAAGATTCGACATGAAATAAGATTTAATATCAAGCAGAGAGGATGCTGATGAAGAAATTCATAGTATTATGAAAGTATAAGTATAATAAAAATAAGTAATCTGAAAATGTATTTAAGGATTTAACTTTAGAATATATTGAAAAAGATAAGTAATTTAATATTTGAAGAATATGATGAAAGAATAAGTAATTCTTAGAAAATTATAAAAATTTAGAATTGGCAGTAATTACCATTTCAGAATAAAATTTATATAGAGAAATAAATGAACAGATTAGATTTAATTGAAAAGTATGAAATAAATGAGTATAATATAATCAATATTCAAAAGTCCATTAATAATTTAGCTCTCTTTCCTTTAAAAAAGTCATTGAAAGTTTAAAAATGATGATCTTCTTCTATTTTATAAGGTTCAGAATAATCAATATCATCTTCAAAAACAATCCTTTTTGTTGGAAAATATTTCTTAAATAACTGTTTACTAGTGGAGGCATAATTTATAGCAGTCTTTATCACTTCCTCATTTTATATGCATTATTACTGTCCTGGAAATCCACTTAAATTATATTATAGAAATACCCAAATCTTGCTTTGTACAATTATAAAAATTATCTTATTGATGGCTATTAGTCTTCTAAAATAATTTTTAAGACTCTTAAATCTGAATTATCATCCCAAATTTCAAATTCTTCTTCAGCACTTATATTACTTTCAGATGTATAAATAGATACAAGTGATGGAACCTATTGATAATTTATTAGAGTATTTGAATTAATTTGGCAATCCAATTAACCCTACTAATCATCTAGACTATCTTCATCACCTAGATTCTATAAAAATATGGTTTATACTAGAATATTCTAATAGTTATTCTTATGATTGTGATTTTTTATTTGGATATTTTTCTATTGGCATATATTCAAAGGTTATGAAGCAAATATTCTTTATTTCAGATTCAGATTAACTTTTTCGTTTTCTTGTTTCAAATATTTTAGTTTGATTCATTTTTAATTTATTATTTTGCAGAATATTGATGTTTATATCAAAAATGATAATGGAATTCATAAATATTAAAGATATAAGGGATGATATTTTATTAAATAGTGAATTATAAATTGATAAAGGTTCAAATATTTAGGTTTAAAATATATTTTATTAAATGATTTATGTATATATAAACAATATTATATATCAATAATTCATTAAGTTCTTATTATTATTTAAAATGTCATTCATCAACTTAACTTAAAATGTATTAGGAATCTTAGCTTATGGAAGATTGGGTGTAATTATGTCTAAATATGTTTCTGTAGATGCATTTGATTACATCTCTCTTTATTTCAACCATTTTTCATAATATTCATTCTTTTATTTCTTTTTTCCGTTATTCATAATGAAGTATTCATTACATTAATTTTTCATACGATTTTCAATAGCCTATTGATGAAATCTATTATTCTAAATACCTAAGCTGTTCATTAGATTAATTAATATTCAGTTTATTATAATGTGAATCATACTAAGTACCTGGAAATTTCAAAATCATTTAATTAAAGCTATGAATTTCTCGAATATTATATTATTACTAAAGTAGAAAGAATACTATAAATGCTCAACAAAAAAAGAGAGATTTTTTGGATAATATAATATTGTTGATTAAGTCAACAAAACAATACAAATAATATATATTAATAAATCTTTATATTTAAATAACTTTAAATATTATATATGATTAATATCATTAGAAACTCAATGAATATAGAATTGTTATAGTAATTATTTTTATATAATAATAATATTCAATTATTTGATTCCTTTTAGAGAAACTTGATTTAATATTTATCAAATTCTAGATATAAATTATAATAATATCTGATTCATTATATATTGAAGATTTCATATTATTTAAATAAGGAGGATATATAAATATATATATGCATTGTTGAAAGAGAGACTCTTATCATTATAGTCATCTCTTTTTATAATATTAAAGAATGTTTTATACAATATTTAATTATAATGAGACTGTTAATTATTTTAAATTGCAATGAAGCATAGAGCTGCAACTAATAGTTTAAATCAAAAGGAGAATGAGAAATGTATTGGGAATCAATATGCCCTCAAGTATCGACCACCCTTGCAATAGGATTTACTTATGAACCTAAAGAATCAGCAATTGAAGAATTTGGATGCAATTAGTTAAATACTGCAATCTAAATTTTGTAAAGTAGAGAAGAGAGACAATGTTGAATACTTTAAATTTGATTTTAAAAAACAGAATATTTGTGATAGAGTAAAGTTCTTAATCAATCAACCAGATGATGATACAAATAAAACTGAATAATTCAAGGCATAATATAAAGTGGGCAGTCGTATTGGTTAAGGTGCATATGCTACAGTGAGAATTGCAATATAGATAGAGAGTGATACAAAAGTGGCAATAAAAATATATGAAAAAACTAAGATTAAAGATTTATAGAGAAGAAAAGGAGTGAGAAGGGAAATAGAAATATTAGAGAAATTAGATCATCCTAATATAGTTAAGATTCTAGATACTGTAGAATCAAATAATCATGTGAATATAATATTAGAATATGTTAGCGGTCATTCATTACACCATTTGGTTAGGAAGTAATTGGTAATATATTAATTTAAATCTTAAGGAAAAAAGATTAGAAGAAGAAATTGCAAAAGGAATATTCAAATAAATTTTAGATGCAATTTAATATTGTCATTCCAAGAACATTGCTCATAGAGATATTAAATTAGAAAATATCTTATTAGAAGGGCTCAATCCTAAATTGATAGATTTTGGATTTTCAACATCTTTCCCTATTGAAAAGAAAGTGAAAATGTTTTGTGGTACTCCAAGTTATATGGCACCAGAAATAGTTACAAGATAAGAATATAGAGGAGACAAATCAGATGTATGGGCATTAGGAGTAGTGTTATACACAATGTTATAAGGTGTATTTCCATTCAAAGGAGATACTGATTCAGAATTATATAATAAAATCTAATCAGGTGAATTTACAATCCTTCATGATATATCTAAAGAAGCAATTGCATTATTATATGGAATGTTGACTATTGATCCAGATGAAAGACCTACTGTTGTAGAATTATTGAATTATCCTTGGTTTAAAAAATAACAATAAAATTAAGAAAATGAAGATATCAAAAAGAAACATAAATTACCAGATGATTTATAAGAAGATCTAAATACAATAACTAAAAATATGTCTTATATTACTCCTACTAGTTAAATTAAATAATAGCTTTATTTTGATTTTTCTCATTTTAAAAACAATTCTAAATAAAATAATACTAAAGTAATTATTTACCTAATTTAGGCTATTATACCAAAACCTACTTATTTCACTACTACAAATGCTTAAACAAAACAAAGAGAACCATAGTTTTTTAAAGTTGATAAAATTCTTACAAAAAATGAACGACACACAACTACACATTCTAAAGAAAGATAACCTACACTATCTAAAGAAAGATAATCATCTTATAGTTTTGAATCTAGTAGAGGTTTGTCTTAAAAAAAGAATCCACATTAATTGACTGTTCATCCTAGTTTCATTCCTAGTGAAAAGAGCTTTAATTCTGTCAAGAGTCCATCAGTAGGTATGACAGAAAAACGTTCTTTCAATTTTTTTTATAATTGATTATATTTCAAAGGTATTGTACAAATTATTACATACATTTTTTTTAATTTTAATTAAATTCCCATATTGAATACTTACCTAATAATTAATTTAAAATGAATTCAATAACATTTAAATGGGAAAATAGTTCAGAAGTTTAAACGATACAAATATAAGGAATCAAAATATAAGTAAGAGACCTAAGAATAAAAATTGAATAAATGTTCAACTCTAAAAAAGATGATATCCAAATGTTATATGAAAATAAGATTTTGAATATTAGTGATGAAATTAGAAACAAACAAATGATAATATTAATTAGAATTCCAAAAAGAAGAAATATTTGTCTTTCCTGTTTCTCTAAAGATTTAGAGATTTTAACTCCTTGTTGTTAAAAATCTATATGCTCTACTTGTGAGAATATATTTTGTCAGAAATCCAAATGTTTCTTTAATATCAATTCATAATGTCATTATAAATACACTGAATCATTTCAAACATTTGTACCAGAGCCTTCCTGTAATGAATTTATTACATTCAATTCTGTCTTCTACCTTATGAAATCAAACAAAAATAATTTAGCTCATGCTAAAAGATTCTCTGTTTGGACAGTCAAAGAAATTACATACTTGAAATTAGCTTAAGAATGTAATATTCCTGCAAATGTTATATTGATTTTTATTAATAATGATGAATTAGTTGGTTGTGCTAAAATGATCAATCAACTTGTCGTATATGATTAATAATTCCCAAAACTTAAGACTTTTAAAATTCAATGGCTAAGAAAATAGCCATCCATTAAAACTATATATGATTTTCCATCTCTTGAATTATATGAGGGATTTAAAATTCAACATGGTATTGCAAAAGCCATATGTCAATCCTTTCCAATTGGATAAATGTAAATTGAAGTTAAATAACAATAATCAAGTACAGCTGATGAATGGGATCTTGATGAAATATTGAAAGATCAAGAAGAAACTATAAAAAAAGATGAATAAATATAACCAATTATAATTAAGACTTCTGATTTTTGTTAACATAAATAAGAAGTTAAAGAAATAAGTAAGTAAGAAGATAAAGAGACAACTAAATAAGAAGATGATACTAAGAATACTAATCTAAATATTGTTTAGATTATATAGACAACATAAGAATTATTTAATAAGATTAACAATGGAAAAATACCAGGGATTAAAGGTGATACTAAATATACTCATCCAATTGTAAAATAATTATGTTATAATCTTCTTTCAAATACACTTTTAAACAATAATAATAATAATAAAAATTAATTAAAAAAAAGAAAATATTCTAGAAGTAGTTCCAGTAGTTCAAGTAGTTCCAATAGTTCAAGTAGTTCTAGTAATGAGTCTTTTATATCAACATCAAAAAAAAGAAAATTGTTTAGTAATAAATAAAGTAAATTAAAAAAAGAATTAAACTTAAAAAAAGAGAAAAAATAAGAGAAATGGAGAAGCAATAACAAATATACATTTTATGAAGACAAATTAAAAAACAAAAAAGATTTATAAGCATCAAAAAATTAAGAGCAATAATCATAACATGATAAATCTAGAAATAAATCAAGAAAATGAAAAATAAAATGTGTTTTTATTTCTAAATTATAAATAATATTTATATTTTTTCAATTATTAATTCTATAATAAAAAAAAAATTTGTAAATTAAAATTATCTTAGTAATATCATTTCTATAAATTAAAGTAATATTTTTTAAATAGAATTAAATATATAAGATTGCTTTTAATTTCTCTATATTAATCTCTGTTATTATTAATAATTTATAAAGGATTAATAAAATTAATATATTGAACAATATTTTATGATAAAATTTATTAATCTTTTATTCAACTAATTTAATAGTTATTTTTGATATTTATTTCTTGTTTATTTATAATTATAACTTTGGAGAATCATTTTTAATATTATTGAAATTAATATAAATAATTAGTGATTATTCAATAATTAATTAATATTTTTATTTTTGTTTGTTTGTTATGAACGGGTTTAATAAATTAAATATTGTGAAATATTATTTCGTTGACCTTAATTTGAATAAGATATAAAATTTAATTTTCTATAATTGCTATTTCCATACAATATGTATATGTTTAGAACATATTTAGGCTATGATCATTTTTATAAGAAATTTAATTTAATTTTTTGTAATAATTATTTATAATAAAAAATAATAATCTGATAAATTCTGGAACTCAAATTTTTGTTTTAATAATTTAGACCAAAAGGAGCTCAAATTCTTTGGTTAAAATTTGCATTACTTATTAGAGAATAATTTGTTAAATCCTTATTAAAAAGATAAAAGAGAACTTATAAAATAATTTATTCTGCGTTTCAAATTTATAGAATTAATAAAAAACAAAAAATATTTGAAACAACATTTGTTATTCATCTAAAACAAATATAATAATATATTTTCAAATATTCCAAATAGTTGAATAATTATATGAATAAGTCGAAATGGGAATGTACGATAATTCAGATTACTATTATTGATTAATAAATTTTTACATGGTTTGAATCTAATTTAATAGAAGGTTGATGCCAATTAAATGGCATACTTGAAATTATTTATTATTGTTAGAATAGAGATCCATTTTCAAATATTTTATCAAATTGATATTCATTAAATGCATTCTCAAAATTTGTATCAAAATCTATGTATGTGAATTCTAATTTTTTTTATTAATACAAAAAGATGGGTTATTTCTTTTAGATCTTTTTTAAAATCTATTATTGATGAATTTCATCATAGACAATTTTTGTTTTTTGGCCATTATGTTTATTTTTTGTCAATTATTTATTTTCTTTTCTTGTAATTTTATTTAATAGGTATATTTAACTAAAAATTATTATTTTTTAATACTTTTCTTTATCCAAATATGATGATATTTGCCTAACTTTTTCTCTAGTTTCATCATTTATTTATTCTCCTTAAGAAATTGATTTATTTTGTCTAATGAGATTTTGAAAAAGTTCTTTCATATCATTTTAAATATTAATTTTCTTATGGTCCATCTCATTTTCATTACAAAATATACTTGATATCAATAAAGGTTATAATTTTGATGTAATTATTGAACCTACATAAAAAATAAAAGTGTATACTTTCAGTTGTTTAAAATGTGGCTTTTAATAATCTCCTGAATACTTTTTTAACATGAGCATAAAATTTATTCTTTATATCTTAATCTGTTCTATGATTAAGCTCTTAAGCAACACAAGTCTAATTATTCTTAACTTATACCCATTTGTTTCCGTGAATTTTTATTAGTTCAAATAGTTTATCAAGTTCATGTGTAGTGAGCTCGCTTTTATTGAATGAATTATCAAGGTGATTGAAAAATCTCTCCCTACAAGCCTTTGTATTTCTATCATAGCCTTATTTTCTAAGAGATTGAGAAATTTTTTTCCAGCCAAGCCTTTCATTTTGGAATTTATGGACTAATTACTTTAAGAGTTTGTCTTCCTACTGTAAACATATTCTATACATTTTCTGTCCATAATATTCTTTTTTTTGATGAAGGAATAGATGAGTTCAGCATATTTATAATTAATAAGAATAAGATAACTAAATTATGATTATAAGTCGTTATCACATTATATATTAGAATCATTAAATATTAATTATAATATATATTAAGCTATATTTAATCAAACATATGTGTATCTAATTTCTTAATTTTTTTGATTTCTCAAATGATTAAAAGTATAGAGAGTAACTACAGTTTGTATGATTTGAAAACTAAGAATTTCGATGTAAAGTAGAAATAGTTTTTGTAAAATGACCAATATTACTAATGTTAATACACCTATCTAAGCTATTATTTGAAATTTCAAATAATTAGACAATCTTTGAAGTACAGATATTTTGAATGTCCAAGGAGTTGACCAAACATAAGATTAGTCAAATTTGCTTATTAATAACAATAGCAACCTTCCACAAAAAGTTAATGAAATAATATGGAGCATCTTAAACCAAATACTTTATTAACGAATTCCAATATACTCTGGATCTATCTTGAATAAATTCATGAAAACTATGTAAATTTATGATGAAAAATGCAATACAATTACTGAAATCATACAAAATCCATATATCAAATCCAGAGTAACAAAGAAATAAATAAATAGAAATATATGGATAATGTGTTCCATTATAGATGCTAAAGAATAAAATATTATAAAAGTTTCTGATTCACTACTCCAAAATTTGCGAGATAAAGCAAATAAAAAAATAAGAATTACTATTGGACTAATTATTGGAGGAGTAAAAACAAAAGAATCTTCTCCATTTTGAATAGCTATGTCTACTGTCTTATTAGTATTGATAGTATCATTATTTGAATGATTAGTATCATTTACATTATTACTATTATTATTATTACTTTAATTATTTACACATGTATTATTTACAATAATTTGATTTTCTTTACATATTAACTAACATGTATTATTCATTAATGTAAATGTGGATTTGCATGCAATACAATCGGTTAGATTACAAACTCCACATTATTCTATACTGCAACCATAATTAAAAGTATATTTTATATTTGATTTTTATAAAATTCTTCCTAATTCATTAAATGCAGTAAGATTAAAAAATTCAGAATAATTACTTATTGGATTCATAAAGGATACTTTAAAATTTAATACTTAATTTCCTTTTGCAATTATAACTTAATTATTGATATCTTCTCCATTTAAAGTAAAATTGCTTAATAATAAATTGTCTACATCTAATTGTAATTTACCATTGACAGGAATATCGAAATAAGTATCAAAAGTTATAGTGATATTATCTGTTTCATTTATTTAAGTATTTTGTTTAGTTATTTTCAAATTCTTAAATTCCATGATATCCAATTATGGTAAGGTCAAATTGCCATAAGCATATAAATATCCATCTCTATAATATCCTACTTCCCAATAATTTTATTCTTTATCAAAGTATTAATTAGTCATATTTAAAGAATATTATGTTTAATTGATATACATAGATGAAGCATTAATTTTATTTTCTTAATTATTTGGCAATATAAATGGAGTTCTCAATATACCTTTATCTTACAAATCAGGAGCAATAGTAACTTGCCAATTACCTAAGGCTTATTAGTAATTATTATCAGTAATAACAGATAATGATAATAATTGTGGAATTGCTGACTATCTAAAAATTTATTCAGCTATCAAGCATTAATCTTTGTAGGCTATTATTGTAATAGTATAAGGCTTTACATTTTAAAAATTATTAGCTGAAAATTAAATATTGCTAACCTAACCATATTATAACTAATTTTCAACTGAGATGCAATCTTAACATTTTAAATCGGTTAAAGTAGTTGAAATATAATATTTAGTAATTTATGTTGAATCCAACCCATTAATTGTAAAAACTGATTCTTCTCCAATATTAAAAGATGATGTACTTAATGTTGAAGCTAATTTGTATTTAACTAATTATGGAATTACTTAATTAGATTTTGCTAATTCTTAATTTTAATATATGAGTTTAGTCTAAAATTAATAAGAATCACAACCAGGTAATAAGATCTCTAATTTTATTATAACTTTATTTAACTTTTATTCTAATAGATTAGATTTATAAATGTTATTAATTTAAGAACAATCTACATCCTAAATTTTACAACTATTTGTCTAATATGAGTTTATCAATTCAATATAAAAATTACTAAATTGTTAATTTAATTACAAAGATAATATAACTAAGGCATAATTTAACATTATTGTTGTATTCTAAGACATAGTCATTTATATATTATCCTTAACTGGAGTATATGAGATAGATCTTTTGATGCTATCATAATTATTTAGAGTAACCTATACATCAAAACTAATAGTATTCAAAGAAAGAGGATTAATAAATTGTTAAAACAATGTATTATGACAATTAGATTCATATGAAGTAACATAATTAAGTTTTACAAGTGAAGTAGTAAAAATAAACTTACTCTATTCATCAAGATTGCATATTATAACTTTTATTGCTGTTGGCATTCCAACTACTTAATTTTCTGTGGACAAAGTATAATCATAGTTACTATTTATTGCTTAAACTACTTAAGATGTTGAAAACATTGTAATATATCCATTATTAGAGTCTAATATCTCTATTTTATAGTTTATTGGTTCATTAGATTTAATCATAAATTTCGAAATAGTTATAGAAGATTTTGCATTAGATAGTAGCTAAGCATTAGTGATAATTATTTTATTATCTTAAAGTATTATGGAGTCAAATATTATCCCACTTAATTTAGCTTAATTATCCATAATTCCATTTGTAGTTATTATTAATTGTGATTATGTTGGATATGTAATTGAAGTGCCATCTATGTTTATTATCAATGGAGCTTATATATAGGTTGTAGATGGTTAATTTATGGATATTGGCAAATTTTTCAACTAAAATTTTAGTTAGACAACCTCTGTAAAAATCACTGATTTTGTAGAAATGACTGAAGCATTTAATTATACTGGATCAGTAAATGTAGTTATAGGATTGTTTACATTTATAAATATAATTTGAAAAGTAGGTGTGGCAGATTTAAAAGTAATTATAAATTTACTGTAAACTAAATTACAAGCTCCATTGGTCAAACCTGTTACACCACATACAATATTTTCTTAACCAATTATTTGTTTAGGTAATTATACATCTACTTATATATCTGAAGATGTTGGAAAAATTGCAGTGATATTAAAAGTAATAGTATTAGCTGTCTATTAAATTGTGTCATTCTTCTAATCATAAACTATAATGACTGATGCTAAAGAGTTAATTAGTAAAGTGCTTAAAATTGTTAAAAGTGGATTCATAAATAATTTATTATCATCTGGGAAACTAGAATTTTTATATAATACCGACTGCAAAATTTAGTTCACTTTTTATTTCACTATATTTATTTTAATAAAAATATTTATAAAGCACATTTATGGCTAATAGGTGCTAATTTGAAAACTCTAATGATATTGGTGTTTTTTCCAAACTTACAAATGCATATTGTTTAGTTGCATTAGGTGGAAGTGAAAATTTCTATTCTGTTTTTGAAACTGAATTAGGATTGAGCATGCCCGTAATTCATTGTTCAATTGGAGGTACAAGAATTATTGGAAGACTTACTGCAGGTATTTGAATAATAAATTATTCAGGAAACAAAAATGGACTTCTAGTCCCAAATACTTGCACTGATTAAGAATTAAAATAGATAAGGAATTCATTACCAGATGAAGTTAAGGTATTATAATCAATCAATATATAGGTTAAAAGAGTAGAAGAAAAACTATCAGCATTAGGAAATTGTGTTGCTTGCAATGATTATGTTGCATTAATTCACTCTGATTTAGATAAAGAAACTGAGGAAATTATTGCTGACACACTTGGAGTTGAAGTATTCAGAACTACAGTGGCATAATAAGTCTTAGTTGGAACCTATTGTTGTTTTAACAACCAAGGAGGACTTGTTCATCCATTAACTACAGTTGAAGAATTAGATGAATTAGCTAATTTACTATAAATTCCATTATGTGCAGGAACTGTTAATAGAGGAAGTGATATTATTGCATCAGGACTAATAGTCAATGATTTTGCAGCTTTTTGTGGTATTTATAACATTAATACCAATAGGTCTCGATACAACATCAACTGAAATTACTGTCATTGAAAAAATATTCAAATTATAGGATAAGAATAAATAAAATATGAAAGTATAAATTCGTTAAGACATGATGCAAGAATTAGAATGATCTTAGTTTATTTTTGTATATATTTACGCCAAATATTTTCTTAAGAAATAACCTTCTCAGATTTTTATGAATAACATTTTCAGCTTAAAGATCTTCATGATTTATCTCTGCTGTTAAGCATTCCTACAAAACCAGTCAAAAAAATAGGAAAAATAAAATCTTAAAATTCTTATTATTTTTTAATTAATGAAAAAAAATAATTAAAATATTACATGAAATTTTCATAACTTAATTTTGAAAATTCTTATAGAAGATATTTTAGGTTAATGAATATATGTGATTCAGGAAAAGTTGGTTTATCTTTTCATACAAATTTATTAGAAAATATAATTTCTTAAGAATGCCTGCCTACAACATAGTGGGGTTTAATTCTTCCTCAAGAATAGAAAAAAATAAGAAATGAATACTCATGATCTAATAATAAGCTTTTTTCTTAAAATTTTATTTTTAGTATAATGAAAGAAAATAGTAGTAAGGTGTTACATATTTTAGTATTTAATGAATATAGCTTAATTAGAATGTCAAATAAATGTAGTATGAAAATTTAAGAAAAAGAATTTGCAGAATTTCCATGATGGAGATTTATATATCCTTGTAAGTGTCATATTAATTAAATTAAGAATGTTTAAAAGTATTAAAAATTTATTTAATTGCGATTATATTTTAATAAAAGATTAGTCGTTATAGAACTAAAATTTGTTTTATTAAAGCTATTTCAAAAGCATTAAAAGGCATTCTTGTTAATTCTTGAATTTTTATTTGTTGAAATGATCAAAATTTGATTAATAATCAAAAATTAAAAAAAAAATAATAAAATTTTGCACTTACAATACCTTAATTTGAGGAACTTTATAATATATTTGTATTCTGTCATTTTGACAAAGCTATTCATAACATTAAAATTGAATATTTTTATGCGTTAATGTCTTATTTTCAGTTTTATTTATATAGCTTTTCTTTGTTTGCCTGAATACTTACAAGAATTGAATTTGTAAATAATTATAAATATTACCTATTTTATTGGAAATATTTGATGGAATCAGATTTTAATATTATATTAATAGCGATTTTCCTCATTTAATTTCTTAAGTTTAAGCTATAATCAAATATTCTTATATTCTATACGGATGCAATATTAATTGATTGTATATAAAAATATGAATTGATGTTTAATTTAATAATTTAGTTTCACAAAGAGCTATTTATATTATTAATTTTTTTTAAATATATAGTAAAATTTTTTTCTAAACTCTCAATTAATTATTCTCATTTAAGGAAATATTTTGAAACTAACAATTTATTCATCTACACTAAACAAATTACTCTCTTATGTAATAACATTCAAAATATCCAGGTCACTAACTAACATGTACCTTCATTCTCTTATTAATTAAAATTATGGATTTATTCTATAAATTTAATTATATTTTAATTTTAATTAAATAAGAAATAATTTGTTAATTCATGATTTTCATCTAGATATCCTTTTGAAAGTAGTTACTAATCATTTTTGAACAATCCTAAACAAAGAATTATTTATAAATTGTAATCTTAGAGATGCTTTTTTTCTCGAAATATAAAAATCTTAAAAATTAGAAGTTTACTCTTTGATTGTTTTCCATCTATAATATCATCTTAAAATGTTTTGTAGAGGTGATATTAACCTTATTGTAATTGGTCCTCAAATATAATATATACGAATCTTCTTTTTATCAAGATTAGAATAGAAAAAATTCTTCCTTTATTTGCAACATCTTAAAAATATTGATATATATCTAGAAAAGCATAGCATCTATTCAAATAATTAAAAGTAAAAATGATCCCAAGAACTTATTTGAAGTTTAGATGATAATTTATAAAGTTTTGTATTGAATGCTATTTTGGAAATGAAAACCAAGGATAAATTAGATCACAAAATGATCTCAGCTTCATAATAACAAATTTAGAAGATAAAAAAATAAAAGCTACTTAGAGGATTTAAAATGAAAAATTCAACAATTCATAAAATATAGAAAAGTATAATGATAGAGAAACAATTGGTTTCGAAAAGGTTATTAAGTTAGCTTATCATTATACATCATAAATGACTTCAGATTTTGGAACAAGGAATGTGTAATGGATTTAAAAATTTAAAAATTTTTTAATTCTAGTCGATTAATTAATCTGTTAGTTCATCGAAATGTAGTATAAAAAGAATTGTGAGTTCGTGAATTTCAAAAATAATCAAAAACGATAAAAAAAATGTTCAAAGTTATTGTTGTCTTATTTTTAATCACAACATTATAGGGTTCGAATATTAGAAGGCACCATAATATTATGAAAAACTAAGAAGGGTCATAATAAGTTCTAGCGGAAAATAAACATCATATTAAGAAGTCAAATGAATAATAGAAGACATTATTAAGTGATTAGGAAAGTCATGAAGAAGATTAAGTTGATTTTTCAGCAAAAGAAAGTTTACTTGAAAAAGATAGCTATAATTAATCAAAATAAAATAACTAAGAAAAACAAGATAAAGTAGATAGATAGGGTGTTAAATTAATTGAAGAAACTCATACTAAAGGAAGCAAGAATAAAGCAAGAAAAGATATTAATGTTGCAAAATAAAGTATATTATCATTAATAATATAGAAAATAATAAAAACTAAAATTTATTAGAAGAAAATGTAGTTGCTGATGGAAGAGCAAGATCAAATGAAGAATGGATGTAAAAGATTGCTAATGATGTTTCCACTATTAAAATGAACATCAAATCATAATTAGAAGCTGATCATATAGCCTTTGTTGAAGAAAATGTAGTTGCTGATGGTAGAGCAAGATCAAATGAAGAATGGATGTAAAAGATAGCTAATGATGTTACAACTATTAAAATGAACATCAAATCTTAATTAGAAGCTGATCATATAGCCTTTGTTGAAGAAAATGTAGTTGCTGATGGTAGAGCAAGATCAAATGAAGAATGGATGTAAAAGATTGCCAATGATGTTTCAACTATCAAATAAAACATCAAATCTTAATTAGATGCTGATCATATTGCCTTTGTTGAAGAAAATGTAGTTGCTGATGGAAGAGCAAGATCAAATGAAGAATGGATGTAAAAGATAGCTAATGATGTTACAACTATTAAAATGAACATCAAATCTTAATTAGAAGCTGATCATATAGCCTTTGTTGAAGAAAATGTAGTTGCTGATGGTAGAGCAAGATCAAATGAAGAATGGATGTAAAAGATTGCCAATGATGTTTCAACTATCAAATAAAACATCAAATCTTAATTAGATGCTGATCATATTGCCTTTGTTGAAGAAAATGTAGTTGCTGATGGAAGAGCAAGATCAAATGAAGAATGGATGTAAAAGATAGCTAATGATGTTACAACTATTAAAATGAACATCAAATCTTAATTAGAAGCTGATCATATAGCCTTTGTTGAAGAAAATGTAGTTGCTGATGGTAGAGCAAGATCAAATGAAGAATGGATGTAAAAGATTGCCAATGATGTTTCAACTATCAAATAAAACATCAAATCTTAATTAGATGCTGATCATATTGCCTTTGTTGAAGAAAATGTAGTTGCTGATGGAAGAGCAAGATCAAATGAAGAATGGATGTAAAAGATAGCTAATGATGTTACAACTATTAAAATGAACATCAAATCTTAATTAGAAGCTGATCATATAGCCTTTGTTGAAGAAAATGTAGTTGCTGATGGTAGAGCAAGATCAAATGAAGAATGGATGTAAAAGATTGCCAATGATGTTTCAACTATCAAATAAAACATCAAATCTTAATTAGATGCTGATCATATTGCCTTTGTTGAAGAAAATGTAGTTGCTGATGGAAGAGCAAGATCAAATGAAGAATGGATGTAAAAGATAGCTAATGATGTTACAACTATTAAAATGAACATCAAATCTTAATTAGAAGCTGATCATATAGCCTTTGTTGAAGAAAATGTAGTTGCTGATGGTAGAGCAAGATCAAATGAAGAATGGATGTAAAAGATTGCCAATGATGTTTCAACTATCAAATAAAACATCAAATCTTAATTAGATGCTGATCATATTGCCTTTGTTGAAGAAAATGTAGTTGCTGATGGAAGAGCAAGATCAAATGAAGAATGGATGTAAAAGATAGCTAATGATGTTACAACTATTAAAATGAACATCAAATCTTAATTAGAAGCTGATCATATTGCCTTTGTTGAAGAAAATGTAGTTGCTGATGGAAGAGCAAGATCAAATGAAGAATGGATGTAAAAGATTGCTAATGATGTTTCAACTATAAAAATGAACATAAAAAATTAACTAAATGGTACTCAATTTGTACAATAAAACCATATTGATAGTGCATTAGTTGATGAATAACAACCTTAATCCTAAGATTATTGGTCCTAAAAGCTTAAAGAAGATATTATTAAAATTAAATAAGATGATTCTAATAAAAAATTGGAATGATTTATTCAAATAACAATAATAACAATAATTTTCTTAGTTTATATTTATTTTTATTTTGTTCTTTAAATTAAAAAAAATTCATTTTAATTATAAGTTTTGACATTTATAATTACCTAAAATTTATTTTTTACATTATTTATATCTATATAGCTAATTATTATAAATTATTTAATATCTATTTATACCAATCCCATTATAAAACCAATATATAATGATACTATTATAAATCAGAAAGATTATTTTTATGAAGTAGGATGGCTTAAGAATAGCAAATAATCTGATGTAAAATACTGAATTTAACGTATATAAGAATAAGAAGCAGAAAAATTAATAGTTACCCTAACAGTATTCAAAATTTTTTAACATCAATTTAGGAGGAAAAGAGATGATACTAATTTGATAGATTGAAGATTAAAAATTATAATAAATAATCAGTATTTAAAAAATGTAAATCTTTAGAATATCCAGATTTAGTAAAATTATGATATTAAAAAGTAAATTTTGGTTATTTCATTCTAAATTCAAATTTCTTTCTTCTAAATATACACAAAAATTATAAAGCAATTATTTTTCTTCTACTACTGATTTATAATTTAACAGTTTCGTAGCCTAAAAATATCAAGAATGTTTATTTAATTATATGGTTTGGTAACATAAGGCAACTATTACGTAACAAATAATGTGTCATCAATTTACAAAATATTGCCAACCGCAATTGATTTTTGAACTAATAAATTAGCCTTACCCATAAAATATTGTCAAAAATGATCAAATGTATAAAAAAAATATGATCAACTTATCTAAAAATATTTTATGTTAAAAAAATGCAAGAAGGATCATATATTTTTTCTCATCAAAACACTTAAACTTTACCTAAATTAGATTATTTTATATACTATGACAGATATAGATTTCCTCTTCTATTTGGGATCAAATGATTTTTCATACAAAAATGGAGTTGTATTTGAGAATACCATTGAAAATCTATTTAACTGTTTTTGACCCAATGAGGAATTTCTACAAATTAAAAAAAAACTCTGTAATTAAAATAGAGAGAAGCATTAACTACATTTTTCGCTGAATTTTTCGATTATTTTATTGATATGTGATATTCATTACCTTAGATTAGTTTTGACCTTTAAAATTTATTTATTTAATCAATTCTAATAATTTCCTAAGTTTCAAAAAAGTAATCCATAATATGTAATAAATATTCTAATTGAATTTATTTGTAACAATCAAATTATTGAGATTAAATTAATTTATTACAATTCTCTCATTATTTTTTCTATCATAAGATTTTCGAATTAATTGTATGAGTTCAAATGATTATATGTGTAAAATAATAGTTTAAAGCATATCAGTTTATTTCAATAGTAATAAATTGAATTCATTTTTGCAAATATAAAAATGATATTTAGTTTAATTGGATTGAATATATTAAAGAGTTATATTATTTTATCTTAAAGATAATTCTTATCATTGTTTATTGGAAAAGAATGAGAAAAATAATTACAATTTGAAAAATAAACATATAAACTCTTTTGTGTATATTATATATCTATTATCATTATCATTTGCTTGAGCAAACCATATAGGTTCCAATAAACATTAAAATTAATCCAATCCAAGTCTTTTACTTCAATTTCTATTTTTTTAAACGAGATTCAGTGATTACAGTTGTTGCTGAGTTAACACAATTCACTATAACTGGTCCTAAACTTAATGGAGTATGACCCAAAAGGTAGTAATAAAATATTGATGCGCTTTGATTTATTCCAAAAGGAATTATAAATTTATAATTAAGGATTGTTTGAATAAAGGATTTAAATCCAAACAGGTCCTACTATTTATTACCGACTCCAGATTCCATAAAAGGATTTGTTATTCCCCAAATTATTCCAACAACTAATAAACCAATTATATAAATCATAAAATATATTAATATTGCAATTTATGATTTTATTATAATAGAGAATATTATTTTATTTTAATAATATGATTGATAAAATAATCTAATAGAGACTATATCTATTTTTTTTAAGATTTAAGTTAATAATAAAAGTGAATTAAATAAAATCTAAAAACTATAATTATATTTGGTGCTGTTTTTAATGAAAATAATTGAACAAAATAGGATAAGGTAGATGGGATCATAACTTAATTATAAATCTTATGAATATAAAGCATAACACTTTACTAAACATCAATAAAATTTTATATTACTAAAATTACATCAAATAACAGCATATCCTCCTTCGCTTGATAACCCTCTAAATTTTTTGATTATCCCAAAAACTTTAATAACAGTGAAATTAATCCCATCTTTGACCAAATGTGGAAAATCTTTCCAAAAATGTGAATGAGGTAGTGCATCTACTCCACTAAGCTAGTATTATTTTTTATTGTAAGCTATTCCACCACCAAAATAAAGACCAGCTGCTAAAATAATATATAAAAGCATTGTTTAGCTTCCCCCACCTATGATAATTATAATAATTACTAGGAGAGGATCCTGATCTACAACCAGCTGAGTGTTAAATACCCAATCTTATATTGCATTTACTAGAATCTATAACTCGAAAGTTAGGTTCATCTTTTCCACATGTAATTTCAAAAGTAACAGATCTTGGACTCATTTACATTTGTTCATTATCTGCAATTATTTTTTGTAATCCACCATCATCTTTAACATCAAAACACATATCGCCTTATAATTAATTTAAGAATAACCTTGTTTGTAAGTTATGGAAATGCCTAATTCAGGATAAACTGGATTAACATAGCCAAATTCTTAAGTTTCTTTTAATCCTAAAACCTTTTAATTGATTTATGAATATACATCACAATTTTCAGTCACTTTTCCCATCACTTCAAGTGCTTCAAATGCAGCAACATCCCGACCTTAACATCGAACCGCTCCTGTACAAAAATTAAACTCGTAAACCATATTAAACATTCCCATGCCTTTATAAATTTGCTTAGAAAAGTTACTTGTATCAGTATCAGGTACTTGATAGTTATTGATGTTGTGAAGTTTTGAAATATCATAGGTATAACCAAAGGAATCGTGCCATAAACAATTTTTGTCTGTAGCATAAGACGTGGTGATTAAAAACAATAAGGAAAACATTATTTTATAATATTAATCATTTCATCTAAAATAACTACGGAAATTTAATTCATCAGCTATTTCCATGCTTTGATTCTTTTTGAATGATGGTTCAAAGTTCTCTTTTCCACATTTATTTTACACATTTTTTTCATGAGAACAAATATGCTTAAATGGTTCCTTAAACTATTATATACTGCTTTGCATATCAATATATGTTGGACTACTTTAATTTAATTGAGATTAAAAGTAACTTTAAAAAGATTCAATCTCACTTTTACTTATCTCTTCTGTCTTTTTATTCTCATTTGCATCCCAAAATTAAACATTTATAGCTGAAGTATCAAATAAGTATTTAGGATATTTAATAGGTTTAGAGGTTTTCAATTTTAAAGATTCCATATTTTCACCTTTAAGCTTCATTTCTTTTCGTAATTTAACTTTATATATATTTTACATCATAATAGAAATATTCTCTAAAATTTAATCTAAAGTTTCATTGTTTAACAGCATCATCTCATCTATATCAATCATATTATGATAACATAAGGCGATTTTTAATAATTTATTCCTTTCATCCTATAGATCTTTACTCAATTATTTATATTTTCTTGTTTTAGCTTTTTAATTTGCATATCTCTTTTTAGTTTAAATAACAGATTCTTATTATTTTAATTTTAATTCATTAACTTAATTTTCAATTGTTTATTTCACAGATTTCAAAATTATAAATTCTTCTTCTAAATTTTGATATTTCTTAATCATTCCAAAAGAATCAATAATATCCTATTTAATTTCAACATCTCTGCATCCTTTTTCTGGTACCCATAACACTCCAACACCATGGTAGTGTAAATGAGTCCATTAATATGGTAAATTTTTATTAATCATTGCTTAAATATGATCAGAAGTATTAAATTAGGATTTAAATATTTTTCTTTGTTCTTCAAGCTTTTCTATTATTTTTATCATCATTTCTTATTGTTATTTATCATCAACTCTAGCTCTTTGTAATTCCTCTATTTTTGTTTCATAATCCTTTATTACCCTATTCAAACTTTCATCATTATCAAATCCTACTATATTTTTGGAGACATTGTTTTCTATTTTTTTTGCATTTGTTCCAAATCGTAAAGTAGACAATGTTTATTCAAACTAACTATAACAAGGATTAACACAAAGGATTATGGCAGTTCTTGAATTACCTCCTAAAGATGATCTTAAAATCTTTGTTAAAGGTGAGTTTCGATAAGGAATATGTTGATCACTAAATATTGTTAAGTACTTACTTCCTTCCTTATGCTCTTAGAGATATAACTTAAGTTAAAAAAAACAAACTTTTATTGATATGTTTGGATTCATTTTATCTATCTTTATATTGAGTCCCACTTCCACCTGCAGAGGTTCCTCTTTTTTTAAGCATTGAATCATGAATATTAATTTTTTCTGAACCTGCCAAATCAACAAAATTCAGTATAGATTCAGTTATCACTGAATTTGGACCAATTGTATTAGGGACACATCTTACATACAATCTGAAAATTGTATGAGATCTACTACTACAATGATTCATAACAGTTGATGCATAATGTCTATTACTTTCTCCAAATTGAAGAATATCCATTATTTCATCTATTGTTGTTACTACTTCTTCAATTGCTCCCTTAATAACAAATTCTCTATTAAAATCTTCATTTATTAATAATGTTTCACTCAATCTCTCTTGAGTTGATAATAGATCATAAACTTAATCTGTATATATTTCAACATAACTGCATCTTAAAAAATATTATTTATCTTGTTGTCTCTAAATTTCTCCAAAAAGATCTTTGAGTGCTTATTTTAATATTCCTTCTTCTTAATCATATCCCATCATTGTGTAAGTCTTACCACTTCCAGTTTAACCATACATAAACACTGTTCCATTAATACCTTACAATGATGATAATGTAATTCTTTAGATCTATTACTAGTAAATAAATTTTGTGGTGTGTTTTGGATCAAAACATTAATCTATTAATATTTCATTGATTATTTATACTGAAAGTAAACTCTACTCTTTGTCCAGGCACAAATTTACGCATTCTAACTAAATCATTAAATCTGTCATTGGAAATTGTAATTGTGTCTTGATTTTGAACAGACCAAATTTCAAGGTCATTGTTATCTTTCTCTAAAACATTTGATGGCCTAATTCTAACTACAACCTAAATATTCTCCATTAATTTAAATTAAATTATGTTTTAACAGATTATTTTACAATTAAAATGTAGAAATTGTATTGATATTAATATTGCTGATAATTCATTAATCAAAAGACCTCTTCTCTAATTTCAAGGAATTCTGAGGCAGCACTCATCTTTTGAGTAAGAACTTCTTATAATCTTTCAACAACTTCCAATTATTATTCTCTTTCAAAAGTTTAAGCTTCATATTAGGATTCTTATTCAGCAGCCCATCTTTCTTAAATTTCCAATGAATCTTCAGCATCTTCAAGGAATAACTATGTTTAATTTAAGATCATACAGTTTAATCTTCTAAGTCTTCAACAGCTTCTTATATTGTGACTTTGAATTGAACAATTGAGTTTTCTAAGAAGGCCTTTCTTTCAACTAATCTCTTGTGTTCTTCTTATAAGTGACCACTTTAGACTTCCCAGTTTGCAGCTTATCTCTCTTCTGTTGCAAGGAGTGATGCTCTGCTAGCAACCAATTATTATCTAATTTAAGCTAAGAGTTCTAAGATCTTAATGATGCTCTTGTTATCAACCTTTGAGGCTAATTATGTCAAAGCATTGATGAGTGGCTATAATTTAGAATGATATTTAATACTTTGAAGAGAGCATGTTTGCTTTCCATTAATTTAGCTTAGACTTTTTCGAATCTGCTCTTAAGTTGAGCAAATGCAACACCTGCTTACAAATGTTAAACAATCTTTGAAGCTTCATCAATGGCATCCATTTAGTCAACATGTTCTGCATCCTTTCTAACCCATGTTTCGTGTTATGATTGTCTTGTGGCAGATTCGTCAGCAAAACTCTTTTCGTTATTGGCAATATCAGATGTGACAACTCTGACTTCAGCTTCAGCTTCTCCCAATGCTTCAGTTGTTGAGTCTCTTAAGTTTGAAAGAGCAACAATTTAAGTTTAGTGATAAGCAATTTCTTATTCTAAGTCAGCAATGATCTAAGATTGTAATATTTAACTATACCTTCTCGAAGGCAACTGTGTCACTTTCGTGAACTTTGTCAGCTTTCTTTTAATCTCCATTGAGTTATGAAGCAATGTTGTTTAAAAGGATTTAGATTTCTCCAACTGGTCCTCCTGTTGCCAATTAGAGTTGGAGGACTGACAATACAGAATTACCAAATGAATCTTTGTTGATTTATGCCAACACTTCCTTTGGACTTTCACTCTTTGCTACTCTAGCAGTTACCACTGCCAAGATAAGTGTCAATATAGGAATGATTCTAGCCATATTAAAATTATTAATGAATTATTATCACATCCAAGCAGAAGACTAAAAAAACCCGTTTTTTAATAATTTATTTATATTCATTTTAATTCCATTATAAATAACACTACATCTTAATTCTAAAATTATATCAAAAATATGTATCAATAATAATCAACATATATATTCCCATAAAAAATGTCTAACATGATTAAATATAGTATTAACTAAATATACTTATTAATAGATTTAAGATTAAAATAATAAATAAAAAATATGATTAGATATATACAAAACAACTGTCATTTTAACTAAGAAACTAGTTTAAACATTTTGTACTTTTTAGTTTATACAAAGTTAGTTTAAAGATTATTAAAATTTAATATATTAATATCTTTTTAAAGAAAATCTGTTCTTTCATTTTTAATTTCAATAATAATTATTATAAATAATCTAAATTCATATTTCTCATATTTAATAAGAGACTGTTGTAATGACATTTTTGTGATTAGATTTGAAAATGAAAAAAAAATCATAACAATCACTGAAACTATTAGAGATTAATTCTATGAAATTAATTATGATTAAATTTAATAATTAATTATTAATTGATTATACATATAAATTAAGAATGAAATGAATTCATCCTTATTTGTTATCAATATTCATAATTATGAATGTAATTATTAACAATTTATATTTCTTCATTTAAAATAATAGATAATATAAGAAAATAATATAGGAATCAAATATTAATGTGATATTAAGTAATATTGTTACTTGAAGATAGTTTTAAATTTAAAGATTAAAATTAGTCAAGTATTTTTTTATTTAATTTTTATATCAAATGCGTCAATAAACTCATAAAAACACTTTTTTAAAAACTATCCCATTTACAACTATATTTATGGAATCTTTAAAGTAATCTTCAATGTGGGTATCATCAAATACGATTGATGGGAATAGCTAATTTTAAGGTATAGAAGAATCAATAATTCAGGCAGGTTACTTTTAAAAGTTGATAATTAATGGGAATCAGTATAACTTAATCTACATCCTGAGAAATTATATAAAAAAGGTGTAGGATCTGAGGATTATACATCTTATTGTTAATTATAAGCATGTTTTTTAAAAAAATTTACTCATTTTGATCCTACAATGCCTAATTATAGATATGGAATTAGACTATAATTTGGATAATAATTAACTCATTTATTAACTGAGAATTCAGATATTTTCAAAAAATGGTTTCAGTTTTTAAGAAGATTTTGTATAATGGATAAATTTGCTAGAAAATATAAGGTTTTAGGTAAAATAAAGCAAAGTGATCCTGTTTTTGGTTAATGTTTATTTTCTTGTGTAAGAGTACAAGATGCAGAGTATCATATTGTAAAGGTGATAGATAAAAATGTTATAACAGCAACATAAAAACAAAATTTATTTAGAGAGATAAGTAATTTAAGAAAATTGAGTCATACATAAATATGTTATATTGTTGAAGTACTTGAAGATGAATAAAATTTATATATATTATATGAATATTACTTAGGGATTGATTTAAGATCATATATAAAGGAATCACAAATATATTAGATGGCTGAATAATCAACATAAGGATTGGATGAGAAATTGGTAGCAGATATTATATATGGTGTTTTATAAGCAATATAACATATGCATTCGAAAGGGGTTTTTCATAGAGATTTAAAAATGGAAAACTTGTTCATACCAGAAAAGAAGCGTTTACCATTTGTTGTATTAGCCAATTTCTGTTATTCTGAAACAACAGATTAAATTTAGTATAAGAAATGTGGAACTCCTGGATTTGTAGCACCTGAAATATTTAGGTCTAAAAATTATACAAGTAAAGTGGACTTATTTTCATTGGGAATAATATTTTATATTTTAGTTTATGGAAAATTACCATTTGAAGGTAAAGATTAAGAGGAAATACTTAGATCAAATGAGAGATGTGAAATAGATTTTAGAATAGAGTAAAATGTTAATATGATTAAAATAGAAAAAAAATATGTAAAAAAATATCTATATCTGGAATGGATTTACTAAAAGGATTATTGAATAAAGAACCAATAAAAAGATTATCAGCTGTATAAGCACTAAATCATCATTGGTTCATTAAAATGGGAACAAGAAATTAAAGAAATTAATAATATCTTTAAGTTTAAAGAGGGAAATCTTTGTCAACTATTATAGAAAATTCTGTAGATATTACATAAAGGTATATTATTTATATTATAATTTTAGTTATTATTAATCTAATTCTTAATTACACTAATCTACAAAAGATGATGACAGATTAGATAGAGTAGAAAAAGAATTTATTAAAGGTAGTCTATATGATAAGTTACTTCATTTTAATAGTATTTAATATTAACCATCTAAAATTCGTCGCAATTAATAATCAAATTGAATATTTAATATTTATATTTATAAATTTATGTTATAAACAAATATTTAGAAGATGTGAGTAAAAATTAATTTATTTATTAAATTTTAATTATGACATCCAAACTTCTGATGATTCCAAAAACAAAATTCAATCCTCGGTTTCATCCAACTTCTAGAGAAATCGAATTACTTAGTTAAGTCATAAAATTTGAGTAAAATGTTGATTCTAAAGTAAAATTAAATAATAATAAGGCATTTACTTTGCATGAAAGTCCTTTAAGTGTTCATGGGAAATTGCATTTTGGTCATTTTTACAATAAAGTGCATAAGGATATACTTAAAAGGTATAAATTACTTAGAGGATACAAAATTACACCTTCTATGTAATTTGAATTATTTGGACCATAAGTTGAACATGCTGCATTCTAATAATTAATATAAATGGGAACCACTTAAATGGAATATAATGAAATTGCAATAAGATAGATATGTTCAAAATATGCAGAAGAACAATTAAAATCATATTTGGAATAGATTTAAAGATGGGGTATATTGGAATAAGAAATAAGCTTAACAATTGATCCAAGATATCAAAAATAAGTGTTATATTAATTAGCTCATTTCTTAGAATAAAGTATTATATAGAGATATTATTATTTTAGATTAAATTATTAGAGAATAAAAAATAGTTATATGGTCTAAATCTAGATTTTCAGAAGTACCTCTTGATTCAGTTATTATTTCTTAAAGGGATGTTCCAGCACATGCAATTAAATTCAAATTTACAAGATTAAGTCCAAGTTTTAAGAAATTGAAATGCTCTTTTTATCTAGTATTAGAATTGCCATCACCTTGGAAAATTCCTAGTGCAAAAGCTATTAAATTAGTAGAACAAGAATGGTTGGTGATGAAAAACAAGGAAGCTCTTATAATGAGCAAGTAATTTTTTAATACTCATAAAGAAGAATTTTCAATGTATCAATTTGTTGGAACAATAGAAACATCTGATTTTGTTAATTTGACTGTAGATAATGGATTAAATGAATTTGTTGATTTAAGAATGATAGAAGGAGAAGAAAATAATATAATTTGTCCTGCTCATTAAATGGATGATATACCTATTGCAAAAAGATATAAACTTGATAGAACAGGTATGGTAAATGAAAATGGTTAATTGGTTTATGAAGATGAAGAATTTGATATTCTAAATAATGAAGCAAACTAATAAATACTTAAAGAACTTAGAGAAAGAAATAGAATTCTTGATGTAGTAAGTTCTGCATAAGAAGTATTTTATCATCATAAAATTACTGGAGAATAATTACTTTTAAGAAGTGTTCCAGGATGGTTTTTACATTTTGATGAAAAACTTATAGATGAATATAAAGAAAAATACAATTTGAATGAAATGAATACAAAATAAAATAATAAAGATGAAATATATACACCATATATAGAATTAATGGAAGCATTATGTGGTTAATGGTGTATAACTGAACATAATGTATGGGGAATTCCAATACCATTATTTAAAGCTACAACACCTAAGAAATTTTAGAAATTAAAAAATGGATATTTATTAAATGCAGATATAGTTAAATATTTTGCTGATTTAGTAGAAAAAAATGGTAGTGATATATATTGGAAATGGAATATTGTTGATTTATTACCAGATGAATATAAACCTTATGCTTAAGATTTAGAAAAACATACATGTGTTTTAAATAGGAATTTTAGTTTACCTCAATAATGTGATTTAATTTATGAAGGAATAGATTAAAATGAAGCCTTTTTATTTAGTAGTTAAATGATGATGATGTTATTTTAAAAGAAATTCAACAGAAAAATTCATACACATACTGTTTTATAATTCAATAAAGATAAAATTAGTAAAACTAATTGTTTTACATTAGAAAATATTATTGAAGGATAAGTTAAAGGAAATGAATAAAAATAATATGGAGTATATTATATTTTTATTATTTTTAGTGTGGTGTTGATGTTTTAAGGGCACTTGCCACATCTATTAATGAACATGATGAATTTTCATAATTTATGTTAGATAAAAAGAAAGAATAAATAAATTATATTAGAAAAATATATTGGTAGATTATTGGTTGTTTAGAAAATGCATCTGTTACACCTGTTGACTTTAAAGATTTACATTTTGTACTTATAAATTTATTAATATTTAGTTTGATTAATATATTTATCAACAATTAATCTTATTTGTTGCTAATATTACAAAAGCTTATGAAGATTATAATTTTGGATTAGCTTATTAATTATATATAGATTTTATGCAAAATTATGTTTCAATATATGTTGCTAGTACTAGAAATAAAATTATTGCATTTCATAGTGAATATCAAAATAGTTTGTATATCTATTACAAAATATATGATATAACATTAAATGTTATTTAACCAATATTATGTTTTAATGCTAGAGATATACATACTAAATTACCTACTTCATGGCCAAAGATTCCAGTTAGTCATTATTAAGAAGCATAATAAAATATTGTGACTTTAAGTTTATTACACAAATTATAAAAAGAGATTAATACTTAAATTGATGAAGTTTAAGAACGTATTAAATAAAAAAGTATATCAAAAAAATTGGAAATTGTTTTTATACTTGAACCTAATACTTTTGAATTTAAATTAATTGATATAGATCCTGATGAATTAGCATTATTTTTTGATTGTGGAAAAATTACTATTGAAACTGATTTTTTGAATAAGAAAAGACCAAATCATATTTGCATGTCTTCATTTTTTGTTAAAGAACAATTTTATCATCAAAAAATTAATTATCATGTTAAATTTTATCAAATTAATGATAGTTAATGTCCAAGATGTCTTGAACATAAACCTATTGTAACATAAATCTGTTAGGATTGTACAGATTATATTTAAATAGAAGAAGAAAAATTAAAATAAATTAATTGAAAATACATGTTTATATAATTTTATAATAAAATATTAATTCTAAATTAATAGATAATTCTTAGCATCTCATATTATTTATATATATATATTTTTAATTTATTTAAGGAGGGCAAATAATTTGTACTTCTAAAATATAATTGATTTTTAAGTAATAAAATAATATTTAAAATACAGAAAATCATTTCAAATCCATACATGACAGTCTTTTATTAGAAAGTCTTACAGTATTTATTAATTTAGGGTAGAATTAATTTGGGATTTAAATTTTTGGTGTCATTGGTGAGTCTAAACCTTCATTTCTATCCCAAAGGTCATATTCTATTGATTTTGATTAAGTATCAAGATTTTTCTAACTTAAATTTATTGATCTCAAAGATTTTCTCTCTATGGCTTATTACATAAACTTATTGTTTAAGAGATTAAAGGAATCCATTAAAAAATCTAATATAAATATTAATAAAAATTGCTCCATTTAAATCTTAATAAATCTTCATCAATATTAAGATTATAATAAATTATTAACTTTTTATTAATAACATATCTAATTTTATAATTTAGAGACTCTAATACAAATAGTATTATTAATTGTCCCATATATTTTTAATTTTTTATAATAAAGTATTTTTGATATGATATTTCATTAATTATACATTTTTTATAAACTTATTTTTCTCTTTATATATATTAAGATCTTTAAAAATTTCTATGTTGTCATTTTTACTTTCTCATTATATTTTCAATAATGAACGTTAATAATTATTTAATACAAGCATAACATATATTCATATATTCATTTGAAGAGATCTTCTTCCATATTTACTGTTTAACTAAACAATTAAATTGGCTCTTACGGATTTAGGTATTTTGTTTAAATTAAAATTCTCCTAATCAGATGCTTTTGTATATGATTGATTGAGATCCACATACAAAGACTAGACATTTTTTTCAATAAAAGTGTCTATTTATTACTTTCTGATTTATGAGGTGAAGTTTTCATATTGTCTTTTTTTCTTCTTTTCGCATGCTTTTTAATGAAATCGATTCTTTTCTAGACTAAAAGAGTTCATCAATTAATATTAATAATGGTTAGATAAATCAATGATAACATTCACTATTATAAACTTAATGAAAATTCTATAAATATAGATTAGATGGGTCATACTACTCATGATGAAGTAATGAATTACATAATAAAAAAACCCTAAATTTCAAGTTTAATTAACTTCTTAAATTATTTTTTATTTATTTAATGATATAATTATACTTAAGTTTCAGTTGAGTTAATCCTAAATTTTAAAAGATCTCAAATGATATTAATTCATTAACCTTAATAAATTTAAAATTGCATCTCAAAACAAAAACAATAGATTTATAATTATAACTGTGCAGATACTTTCATTTCTTAAATAAATATTTATTTCTTTATACATATTTTAATATTTGCTTTTTCAGTAATTTTCAAATAATAGCTTTAGTTAATTAAGACAAGTATTAAGAAATCCATATTTTAGTATTGAAGCCTATTATTAATATTTTTAGATTAACTTTTCAATTAGAAAATAATGCATTCTTTTTTTATGAATATATTTTGATAATCTTTATTTATTATGATGTAAAATTAATTGATTATATATTAAAAGTTATTATATTACTTTAAAAACATTAACGGAGATGTTTAAATATCTATTAAAGTATATTTACTTTTTTCATCTCTTCTAAAAATGACATAAAATTGTTGAAAAATCTAAATTAGATTTGTCAATTTAATAAGAATTAAACTCTACATCTTAATCATAATCAAAGAGATCAAATTTAATTTAAAGAATATTATAATTTAATTATTTCATAATCTTTCATATTACAAATCGGTTTTACTTTATATATAAAATAATCTTAAACCTTATATAAGAGTTTAACTTTTCTCAAATTTCTGCTAGATTGTAAAAGAAATCATAACTTAATTTCTTAAAATATAATTCTGAATTATCTTCATCAAAATTTATATCAATTATTATCAATATATATTAAAATTACTAGTAATTGAATAGTTTTTCTTAATTACAATAAAAGATTTCTTAATAATGAACAAAATTTTTGAAACATTGATTTATAATAAAACTAAATTAAAATTAATAGTTACGTTAATGGATCAAAATCCAATAAGCAATATGATTAGTTAAACAATTAATAAGAAATTGATATACATTTGTGAACATTGTAGAAAAAGTGAAATTCAAAAAAAACTTGGGTATTATTCATATTCAATTCAAATTGAACCTAAAAAGTAAAATTAATCTCATAAATTCAACAATAATCTTGAAGATAAAGAAAATTAGATGATAGATGTATTTAATAGAACTAAAACATCTAAGAATCAATCGTTAAAGAAAGTTGATAAAACTAGTAAATTAATTTTAGAGATTAGAATTCCTAATCAATAATAAATTTAATAGTACAATTAATTATAATAGAAGTCTTTTATTAAAAAAGATAACAAGTTAAAAAAATGATAAATCTAATGAAATCAGACTATATTTTAATATATTATATTATTAGATCTTTAAATTATCTTAAATATTTTATTAATCTTAGATTATATAGATTGTCATATAAATATTATATATAAATCATATAATAATGTATGATACTCTAGTGTTTAGTATTTTTGATAAAAATTAAGTTTTTAATATATAAAATAAATTTCCTAAAAATATATATGAAAAAATTCAGGGAATTGAAAAAGACAGGAGATGGAACATTTGGGGTTGTAATAAAAGCTGAGGATACTTAAACTCATGATTTAGTTGCAATCAAAAAGATGAAATAAAAATATCACAATTTTGATGAATGTACTAATTTGAGAGAAGTTAAGGCTTTATTGAAATTACAAAATCATCCCAATATTGTTAAACTTAAAGAAAGTATAAATAATTAGTAATTAGTTTTCCTTGATAATGATACTTTATGTTTAGTGTTTGAATTTGTAGAAAAAAGTATTTACTAAATGTATACTCAATAAAAAGAAATGGTACAATAGATTTATTAATTTTAGGGTAAAACAATATCAGAAGATTAAATAAAATCTATTATTTATTAAGTTGCCAATGGTTTGAGTTATATGCATAAACATGGATATTTTCATCGTGATCTTAAACCAGAGAATATGTTAGTCACCAACAATGGAGTAGTTAAAATTATTGATCTTGGATGTGCAAGAGAAATAAGATCTAGACCTCCTTATACTGATTATATAGCCACAAGATGGTATAGAGTATTATATTCAATTAATATAATAGGCTCCAGAAATTCTTTTGAAATAAGTTAATTATAATAGTCCTGTTGATATATTTGCATTAGGTTGTATAATGGCAGAACTATTTTTAAATAGACCTCTTTTTCAAGGAAATTCAGAATTGGAATAATTTAATAAGATTCTCTCAACTCTTGGGTACACTTTCTTAAATCAATTAGAACATTTACTTAAACAGAATGGCCAGAAGGATGTAGATTAGTATCTTAAATGGGTTTAGCACTAGCTTAGTTTTAGCCATTACAGTTATAATAATTAATTCCGAATGCAAGTACAGAAGCTATCAATTTATTAACATAAATGATTAGATGGGATCCTAATAAGAGAATTACTGCTACATAGATGTTGACTCATCCTTTTTTTTATAATATAGAGAAAATAGCACCATCATTAATATTTGAAGAATAAATAAAATCTAAAGATGAATTAAAATTCTTTGAGTCAGATAATAAGAATAAATCTTATAGTTAAAGAGATGAACCACATACACAATTCAAATAAAAATAATAATTTTAATAATAAATTAAAGATGATGATAGCAATGATTTGGATGATATTCTAGATTTTATTACAACAGAAAATAAACCAATCCCATCTAAATTAACAACTTAAAGTGCTAAAACTTTAGATTTTGGTGAATATATTCCTACTTAACCATTAAATCGATAAACTAGAAATTTATAATCAAGTTAATTATAAGAATAACATAAAAAGGATAATAATTCTATTTATGATTTTAGTCATTTACAAAGTTTTAAGCCAAACAAATAGCCAAATATAAATTCTAAATATTGATAATTTGAATTCTTGAATTTTATATAATTGCTTATATTATATTTTTATTATTTAAGTCTCAATTAAATTACTTATAAGTATTTGTGATTCTTCAATTAATAACAACATTCATTTTAGTTATTGTTCCTTATAATTTAAACTAATATATTCGGTTATCATACATTTCACATGCACATTATAATACTAAATTAAATATATATTTAAATATTGATAAATAATAAGATATTATAAAATTATGGGTAGTTAGTGTTAATGTCAAAAACCAGAACTCTAACTCAACTATGAAGAAGTCAATCCACAACACTCTAAAGTATTATAGGAATCTATTGATAATGATGATATCTTCAGTGATTTAATTCAATAACACTGTTCATTGTACTTATATTAAAATGGCTCTTTGCTTACATCCAATAAACCATTATCTCCTAGATCATAACATTAAATTTTATTTTTAGAACCAAAAGACTTATTTGATGAAGGGATAAATTATCAGCCCATTATTTTACAAGGAATTTTGACTTCAAGAAGTGACCAATAAGAATTATCATATGAATCTCCATAAACTGAATTAAATGGAAAAGACAGAATCAAAAAAAAAGTAAACTTCTTAAAGTGAATATAAAATTGACAATAATTATCAAAAATTTTGAACATCATCATATTTTATTAAAATATATATTCATTAAATACATTATGACAATTATATTGATAAGAATCAAAAATAAATAACATGAAATTTCAATCTTTAAACTATTATGATTAATATATCGATATATTTATTATAAACTTTTTTAGAGAATTAAAGTAGAACTTTCATATTAATTCAACAACTTTACTGTTTGTAAATGATTAATAAAATAAATTACTTATTTCAATACTTAACAAGACAAATAAATTTTATATTTAATATAGTTGCAATTTAAATTCAACCAAATATTATCAAAATCATAATCCAAGTAAATTTTGTTATCATCATCCTCAACATTATTAGTTTATAGTTGTTTAAATTTAATTAATAATTGATTTTCTAAATTTGCAAAATTTATACTATTTCAACCTAAAATTATATAATTAGATTCAATTTTAATATTTTAAATAATAATATAGATTATAATCACTTTACCCAGCTCTATTTTAAACTCAAAAATGTTTTAATTTAATATCTTATTATACTTATACTACATTTATTATTAATATCATTAGTTCTTAAATTATTTCATATTGTCTTATTTTAATCATAATTACTTGTAATTTATACCTCTAAATCTTAATACTTTCTATTATTTATTAGTAATTCGACTGCTTATGAGTATTAATAAATAAAACTATATTTGGTCTAATTAGAATTTGGAAGACTGAAAGGAAATGGAATTAATTTTTTAATGATCTTTATTGAATCATCTGAGTGAGTTCTTTGACATTAATTGAATATTTATCATTTTTATATATATTTTAAAATTTTGTTTTTATAAATTATTCTTTTATTTATAACTTCAACTTTCTTTATATTCAACATTCCAAATCATTTTATATTCGGAGTAGAGATTCTAATTTAATTAGGAACTAATATATATCTTATCATTTAAATCATATAAATATTAAATAAAAAAAATCATCCGAGGCAGGAGTCGAACCTGCAACCTACAGCTTAGGAGGCTGTCGCGCTACCATTACGCCACACGGACATATTAAGTAATTTACAGTTAGTCCATTTATAACTTGATTTTGTATTGTAATCAATAGATATTTAAAGTATATTGACATTTTATCTAATTATGGAGTACTTTTGAAATAATTTAAAGATAAATATATGAATTGATAATTAATATATTAAAAATATTTTATAATAAATATAAGTATTTTTTATAAAAATATTTGTGTCAGAAATCATAATTTTTATTAAGTAGCCTGTTGACTGAGTTTTTGACTGTCCATGCAGTACCTGATGATAGTGGAGCTTTAATAAAGTTGAGTGACACTCCTTTGTAAAATCCTTTGATGATTCCCTCAACTCTATAGATAGTTTTTATCTGCACCCATGTGGATCTTAAATTATTATAAAATAAAAAGTACGTCATTGTTTAAATCTCTCCTTGTTAGAGCAATACATTCTATCCTTACATCCTCTTCTTTACAATATCAAAGGGATAAGCTAGAACTTAAGCAATAATGGCTCCACTTGCCCCTAAAGTAAAGTCTGTACTTTTATGTTTGGCTATCCATGGATATTTTTCAAGCAGATATTCTTTCATCAATGTAAAAGAAAAGAAACCACTTCCATGATAAATTCCTACACCTATAATTCCTATAGGTAATCCAGAATAAAAGGACATGAATCCTTCAATTTTATAAATCTTCAGAGCTGCATCATAAATGTTTTTATAAAGGAAAGCATCTTTCTACATTGCTAATCTTGTTCGTAAAAAATCAAATGGGTAGGCTATACTTTATGCAACAATGCCTGAAGTTAATCCACATAAAAATAATCTAATTTTTCTTAAAATTGTCTTATCTTCTCTATCTGGAGCAAATCTACGTCTCAAATAATCGAAGGTTGAGAAATTCTATTATTTATTAATATGTTTTACAATGGCTGATTGTGGAAATATTCTTAATATATTGGCCTAATTACCTCTCCAAAAATTGATCAAACCATGATGTTAATACACATATATTGCATCTTGGATAGCTGCTTTATAAGTGAATTGAGTTGATCTAGTCTATTATCGATATGATAACACATCAATACCAAATATAGCAATTTGATTCTTTCAAATGGAGAGATTACAGTTTTAGCACAAACTCCAGCACAACCACCTTTTGATAGATTAAGATTCACTACCTGAAATAAAACTCGTCCAATAGTCTTTTTGTTTATTAGTCATTTATTAAATATGAACATAAATCAATCACTAAATTGTTAGAAGAGCTCAAAAAACTAATTCAAATAGGTTGATTTCAAATCTATTAGTATTTTTATTTCGAAATCAAGTAATCTAATTTAGAAGATAAAATTTGAGAATAATGAATATTCAATAATTTATCTATTATATATTTCTTCATTATTCTATTGAATTATTTATTTAGGTAGATATTAGATTTCTAAATACATTTAAATGATTTATATACCTTTCGTTATTTCAATCTCGGTTAAGGCTTTAAGTAGTTTTTATATATTTACATCCTTTAATGTATCTGCAATAATCAAAGGTATATTTATGTAAATATAATATTTAAGATAGGTATCATCATAAATAATAGTAAAATCATAATTTTGAATAGCACTACTCTTGGAAATATATATAATAATACAGGTTATTAAAAGACCATAACAAATAAGTTTTATTATAATTTTGCTAATGTTCCTAAATAATTACATTGAAAATAGAGTAAAATCAAATTCCTAATAATATTTCTATCTTTTTAATATGTAATAATTAATATTATTCATATATGTAATTCAATTAAGATTGGTTTTCATTATTGGAATTAAATTAAGATAAATGGATCAGAATGAAATAATACTTTTTAATGAGAATTATTTAGAAAACATTTAAGTTTCTTCTTAATGTTCCAATAGATTTAGTAGGTTAATTTAAGATTTTATTGAATTAACCAATTGGATTAGATTATAATTATGTTAATAATAATTTGATTATATAAATATATTTATATCCATAGATGATTTTGCATAAATGTATCACTTTTTTTATTGTTCTAATCCTTATTTAATGCGAGGTACTAATTCCTCTATTTAATTAATAGATATATGAATTACCTCTCACTTATCTAGCTTTTTCTCTGATTTACTACATATTTTTGCTTTTAGCATTTGCTCTAATTTTTTTGAACATAGGAGCATATTTAAATACATCTGGGATAACTACAAATCTGATCTGACTTCCTCTTAAGTATACTTATTCTAAAGACATGGGTCTACCATCTCTTGTTACCATTTAGACTTCATCCAATCTTACATTCATTGTGTCCTAATATATATTTTTTATTGATTACTTCTGCTTCTGCCATATATCCAGTAAACATTTCACCAGTTTTTAGTTCGACTGTGACTATATGATGAACTGCTTCATGCATAATTTTAAGTGGTACTCCTAAAGACATTACTTAATTTTTATATAAATTATATAATTTTAATTAATATTTACTATAATTTAGTGGAAACACTAAGATTTTATAGGGGGGAGTGAATTAAAAAATCAATAACTATTGAAATCAAGTTAATTTAGTCTTTTTTTGAGATTCTGATTGCAAATAAATATTAATAAATAAAAGATTTTAATTAAATAAAAATGGACAATAAGAAATGTTTATTTGAGAGATTTGGAGGTGATCAATAAGTTTCTGAACTAATTGATCAATTCTATTATAAAGTCCTCTTTGATAAATTATTAAGAGATAAGTTTCTCAAAGCTGACATGAGTCGTGTAAGATATCAATAGAAGAGATTCTTTTCTTAAATGATGGGTGATAAAAACACTCAATATACAGGCAGGTATCATACTGTTATCTAAACATTAGAGATTTGGTTGAGGTTCATAAAGGATTGAACATAACAAATTAGCAGTTCGATAAATTTAAAGTGCATCTCAAAAACATAGCATAGGATATGGAAGTAGGAGGAGCAGATTTGGAAGAATTACTCGATCATGTTGAAAAGTATAGGGAAACCATTGTGTTTAATAAGGCAGCGTGATTCTATAATTATACATTCACATAAACAATTTCATCTATATACTTTACATACGCATCATCATGAATGAGAATAATGAAAAACAAAAAGGTTCAGCAATTACATTGGTTTTAATAATAATAAATCTATTTTTTTTATATATTCTCAAACCTTTAATCATATATAAGAATAATCTACTCATTTAAACAACTCCATCTAATCTATTTCTCTTTCTTTATAAATACATTGAAATAAACATATCATTAACTAATTAAATTTATTCACAATATATAATTATATAATATAATATATATATATATTATATAATGTATTTTACTTCAACCTTTTTTTTTATCTAAATTCTCAAATTTTACCCATGATGATCCTGACTCAATACTTTCCAACTAAATTATTCATACTTATTATACTTACTTCATCAGATATCTCTTCCTCTGTATGTCCACTTCTTAACACTGATGTCCAAAAATTAAGCCATTCTTCCTCTGATATTGTACCACTATTATCAGTATCAACTGATTTAAATAATTCTTCAGTATTCAATTTAGCAAAATTACTCTTCCTATTCAGATTTTAAATTGCCTTATATACCAATATTTTATTGTTTCTGATTTTTCAATTGATTTAGAACCATCAACATCAAATCTTGCAAATAACTTAAGCACTCGATCTCTCATTTAAGGAGATAACTATTTGTAAATCTTAATTAATTTACTTCCTTTCCTTGAGTAGGACCCATTGTTAATTTTTATAAAATTTTAATAATGAGCTCAAAAGATTCCCTTCAATAACCTCTAATACAAGAATAAGAATCTAAAACTATCATTTTGGAAGATCGTTCAGCCACAGAAATGAATATGGAATAAATTGTTAATGATAGTGCTTTTGAATGGGGTTCTACATCACTCTTAGAAGAAAATAATTAAGTTAAGGTGATTCCATTCGTTGCTAATGAAACAATCCTTTATCGTAGAACACTCGAAAAGAATAATAAGAAGTTCAACTTTTTTTAAAGATGCTTCAAAAGTAAGAAATCCACAAATCAGGTTACAATGGCTTAAATCATAGACCTTAGATAAAAAGAGATATTTAAGGATTATGCCTATGAAACCAAAAAGACTGGATTTCTTACAGGGATGTCATCATATATTCATAAGGTAAAGGTGCTTGAACCTGATTCTTAGTTCTACATATATTGGTAAGTTCTAAATAGTATTTTGGTACTTTGTTTCTTCTTCCAAATTCCATTTATGTTAGCCTACCAACCATTAATTGATGAAAAGTATGCCTTCCATTATAAATGCTATGAAGAAGTGTCATTATATATAGGAATCTCTATATTTGTCGTCGACATAATAGGTACTTTCAATACAGCATTCTACAAGTAAGGATAATTGATAAGTGGCAGAAAACAGATTGCCTTTAATTATTTCAAGAGCTATTTCTTTTTAGATTTAATTCCTTTATTATGTTTGATAGAATATAGATGTCTATTGTTTAATGAGAAATAATTGGGATTCGAACAGTTTTTGTTTATTTTAAAAGTTTATGAAGTCAATAAAACTAGTAATATGATAAAGGAATATTTATAACTTGAACCTTCCAAACTAGCTAGATATAGATTACTTACTGTAATGTTGACAATAATATGGTTATGTCATTTATTTGCTTGTTTATTTTTTTTTGTTGGAAGACGATAGTTAAATAAACAATTAGGAAATGTATCATGGTTGAATCGTTGTGATGTGGTTACTATGAATGGAGGATATGAGGATATGCCAATATCTGAATTACATTTATACTCATTTTATTGGGCTGTAACAACAATGATATCAGTAGGATATGGTGATGTTACTCCAATGAATTTCTGGGAAGTTTTTGTGACAATTATTACTTAATTTATCTCTTGTATTGTTTTTGCTTATTCAGTCAATGCTATATGGGAAATGATTTATTCATAGAATGAAAACAAATAAAAATTTCAGTATAAACCAATTTATTTCATTATAGAAAATATGTGAATGCTATTTAAAGATTTATGGTAGAACAAAATGTAGATAGAAAATTGAAGGCACGTATTGAAGCCTATTTATTTCATTTGTGGTAAACTGAAAAGGCCAGAGATCATGAATTAGAATAAGCAATGATTCTTAAATTGGCACCTGCTTTAAGAGAGGAATTGATATATCAAACCTTAGGTAAAATGCTTAAACAGAATAATTTCTTCTCCTGTTTCTCATAAGATTTGCTTATGGAATTGGCATAAGAAATTTAGTAACAATATTATTCATAAGAAGAAAATATATTCATTGAAAATGAGGAGACAAATGACTTCCCTTTATATTTTTTAGATAAAGGATAGGTTGAAATCTTTTTGGATAGTGATAAAAGAATCAAACTACATATCATGAAGTATGGTATTTTGGGAATAATTGGATTTATTACTGGACATAGAAGAAGTGCCTCTGCTCGTTGTTTGACTTATTCAGTGATTTGTAAATTGTCTAGAGTTTCATTTCTAAAATTATTAGATAAATATGAAACTGATAGATAAAAATTTTATGAAATAAGACACAATATATTATTCAATAACGATTATGAGAATTTGAAATTACGATGTTATATTTGTGAAAGTAGAAGTCATTTAGCTATTAATTGTAAAAGAACTTTATATCTTCCAATAAAAGATTAAGTAATTTAATCTACTTATAATGTTTCAAATATTAGAGAAACAAGTTTCAAAAGGAGAATAGTTAAATAATAATTCAAAGCTTTATCTCATATTCGAGATGTTTAAGTTAATGCTTTGGCTATTAAGAAGTACTTTTAGATTACAACATTTAATTTGGAATCTAATGATGAGGATGATGAATATAGTTCAGATGTAGATGATTATGAAGAAGAGATTGAGAATATTAAAAAGATTGTTGAATAAGAAAAGGAGAAAGCATAATTAAGATAGAGAGGATAATGGTTAGCTGATGATAATTATGAGATGAAGATTGATGAAAATAAAGATACTTAAAGTTTAGAATTATCTGATGGTTTAAGAAAATCTTTAGTGAATATAAAGAATTCGGAAGAGGAATAAAATAAAGTTAAAAAGAAGAAGAAGAAATTTTAAAGTTTTGTAAAATTACCTTAACCAAAGAAAGTAAGGACTTCTTCAATGTCTAGTTTAACTCCAATTCAAGAATAAATTAAGAAGGTTTACAAAGGATAAAATAATAATTTATCTCCTAATACTATTTAAATACAAAGAAGAAAAAGTAAATTATTTTAAGGGAATGAAATTAATGATAAATAATTTGATAAAATTCCATCTCCTGAGAGACAACCAAATAATGAGTATAAGAAATAGGAATTATTACGAAAAATGAAATTTTTATAGATAGCTCAACCTAGAAATAAGGAGGTATCCTTAATAATTGATGAATTAAGGTAATATTCCCAATTGTTACTTTAGGAATTATATCACAAATAGTTAAAGTAATAATTAACCTACTAAGATTGAAAATGATGCTAATGATAATTCTGATGTTGATAGCTAATTTAGTATTGATTAGATGGCTAATTATGAATGTTTCTTTTAAGAAGAGAATCCTGAGAAAGTAATTAGAAAATATAAGAGAATCTTTAAGGAGAGAGTTAAATAGAGAAGAACAACTTTAATTAGATATTAGGATGAGTGATATAAACAATTAATTTTATTTCAAATGTAATAATAATAAATATTACCTCCATATACATTGACATTAAAAGAATTACTAAATAGACCTAATTTAGTAGTTGTATCTGAGGAAGGAATGAGATTTAGAACTGAAATTCGTGAAGATACTAGAAGTGCATCACCAATTCCCAAGAAAAGTAGTAATAAGACACTTAGAATTGACAAATAGATAACAAGTGGAGCTTTAAAGATAGGAAATTCATCATTTTATTTAGGAAGGTAAGAAGTAAAGTGCTTAATTGAGACAAAAAGATCCTTTATTAAATAGTAGTCATTAAAAGACCTAAATCTAGAAGCCTTATGATTAGAAATTAATGGAGAAATTAAGTAGTAAAATTTTAAGAGCTGAAACTCCAATTTAGACAATTTCCAATAGATTATAAGAATTATATAATGAAATTGATAAAAATAATAAAAAAATAACGAGATTTGAAGAAACAATTGATTAAAGCAATAAAGAGGCTACATTAGCTGTAATAGAATCAAAATTAGGGAAATTACATGAAAATTATTAAATTGAATTAAAAAGAAGAGAATGGACTCAAAAAGTATGATATTTTAAATCAAATTATGAGCATATTTAAGAAGTATTGAGATAGTAGAAATTATACAATTAAAGATAGAATGAATTGTATGATAGTAATTTTGAGAGACCTCGTAATAAAGAAATTGAAGAATAATATTATAAGGATCCAAAATATTTATTGAGAAAACAAATTAGATTGCGTGATTATTAGAAATATAAATATGAAGTAGAGTATATTTTGAAATGAATAGAAATATTGGAAATTGTAGCCAATAATTGGAAAACTTTAGTCCTGAGAAGAAATCCATTTAATTAGATATTATTTTATTATTAAAATATTTATTAAAAATTTAACGTATATATATATGAGTCAATTGGAACCATTTGAACATCATTACAATAATCAATATTAAGAGGTATTTGGATGTTGTCATTAAAATCGACATAATTATTCAGATAAAGTAATTTGTAAAGAATGTGGAATATTTTTAAATAATGTAATTACATTTCATAATATATAATAGCCAAATACTAGAGTATACAAAACTCTAAAAATGAAATATAGTGCCTTTTTTAATCCAATCAAAGTGTTATAGAGTATCTTATCTGAAGGCATACCAATAGGACCTATTAAATAACGTTAATAGATAATTGAATTCATTTTATAAGCTTCAGAAAAGTTAAATCTATCATTAAATACATCATTTTTAGCAATTAATTACATAGATGAATATTTAAGTAAAGTTACTATCAATGAAAATTAAACTTATTTATTTGTTGCAACTGCTTTAATGTTAGCAGCAAAAGCTTAAGAACTAGATGAACGAGTACCTTTTATTAGTAAATTGAAAAGATATGCATCAATGACAAATCATCCTGAAATCAATTAATATTCAATTAGAGAATATAAATATGCAGAGAGATCATTAATTCAAACAATGGAATGGAAATTATAAAGAGTTACATTACTTGATAGAATAGAAACTATACTTTCATTTGGAATCATAGATGATGATGATAGTTTAGGATAATAATAATAAAAAGAAAATAAAGATACTTTACATTAATAACATGTAAAACTTAGAGATTTATAAGAAAATTAAATATTATTTTATGTAAAAGAGGTTGAAAATAAATATGCAGATGTAGCATTACAAATAATTAAAGGTATCAAAAATATATTTATAAATTAGATGAAAATTTGTATTTTAAAACAGATCAAACTATCTTAGCACTTTCTTGTATTGCTTATTTAAGAAAAAAAGCAGGATTGTTAAATATTTGGTCATAATAATTATAATGTCTGACTGGTATAAGTGCATAGAAAGTTTCATCATCAGTTTCATAAATTATGACATTAATTGCTAAAAGTAAAAGCTTTAAAACTATAACTAATCTTTAATTAAATTCTTAAGAAACCAATTTCTAACCTCTTATACCTAATAATACACTTACAACCATTAGTACAAATCATCTCAACAATAGACCATTCCCTTTCGAAACTAAAAGATAATCATATGGTGATGTGATGATGATGCAGAATAATATATTAAAGATTCCATTATATCAATCATAATCAACTGTACAAATTCCAGATATACAAAAATAAAATCATTTATATAAACATACTAATTTCACTACTACTACTACTACTAATTATTCATATCTAAATGAAAATCCTGTTACTCACATTGTATAATAATAATTTGCTACTCTTTAAAATCAAGAACTTGATAAAAAGTATGAACAAGTACATAAAGTAAGTGCTAGTATTTTCAGACATATTCAATGAATATATATATATATAGATGAATTATTATTATAATATCATTACTGTTATTAAAACATATATTTTATAGCTTCATCAATAAATTTGTATACATATTGATATTATTCTGATGTATGTACCATTCCCCATCGTTATTCTCTTAATCTTCGTACTACTCCAAAAATAGAAATACGAAATTAATCTGGATTCTCAAATATTTCTTACTTTTATTTATATTATTTTACTTGTAATATCATTTCCTACATAAGATTAATATGTTGTCAATATAATCATCAAATTTACTAAGGATATCAATGTTCCTGTTCTTCCTATACCAGCACTATAATTGTTAAATTAAAGAATATAATAATTACCTGCAATGAAATACAACCTTTTAATCATTCTATACTCTCTCCAAAATTTAATTTAGCAATTCCTTTATTGTATTAAAATCATTATGATTTGGAACTCCTTAATCTGGCCATCCACACCATTGTAAATGAGTTACTTATTTTTCTTCTCCATTTTGTTCTTGCATTTTTAAAGTCCTTTTTATTATATTATTTCCTAAATCATCTTGACTAACGAAATTTATAGTAATATTTCCAATAAGTAAACTATCTCCAATATTTTTAGGCCAGTATTACTCACATTACACCTTTAATAAATTCAATGTCTCAATTACCTTTCCATTTTCTTTTAAATTACAAAGCATTACTATCATTGACACACTTTCTTAAGAAACCATCCTCCAAAAATGTCCTATTGTTTAACTTACTGGACCTTATGTGGCAATCATCATTTTCTCTTTTCCATTTATTAACTAAAATCTTTATTCATTACTTTACATTTATGTAATCAGCATTTATATATGATTCCTTTTAGTTCTCTTCTTCATCACATTTCAATTTAACTACAGAATGTTTAACTATAATAACATTATTTTGATACAAGGAATGATGTTGTTATATCTGTTTAACTTAAGAATATCTGGATGGAAATCATAAAGGTTATCATTGTGATACTATGTTTCTGTAAGACGTCTCAAAATCTAATAGCCTTTATAAAATATTCTTTACTCTGAATTCCATTTCTTAATCTCGATTCTGAATTTATTCACTAAACTCACCTATTGGTATTCCTTTTTCAATGCTTATTAAATCAGCATTACCCATTACCCATTCATATGAGTAATCCTGACTAATTTCTCTACCCTCTACCTATAAATTTTGTAACATTTTATTTATATTATACCAACTTTTAATTAATCATAATGACTTATACTTTATAATATATAAATTGAACTCAAAAATTGATATATTATATAAATATACTATATACAATCCTAATTTATTTACAACATTTATCAAATATTGGAAATTTTAGAAATTTTGGAAAATTTATATAATAAATTATAAATAAATATTGCATTGTTCCAATCGTAATATTATAAAATTGAAATACAGAAATATCAAACTATCTCATAATAAATATTTCAACCATTCTATTAAAATAGTCTCTTAAACTTATAAATATCTATTTAATAATGTTAAATCAATTACTACAAATCTAATTTTATATCAATATGTAATGACATGTTTAATGTTGAAAATAGTATAAATTTGGATTATATATACTGAGTTGAAAGTATCAATATAAAAAGTACTAAAATAGATTTATTTTCATACAATCATAATTAAGATTTTTCATAAGTTAAAATAATTTAAACTATAATCAACATACTTATATATTTTATCTGTTCAATTCTGATTTATAATTATCATAGAATTCTTTTTTAATTTTATCTTTTAATTTTAAATGAATTGCTTATCCTTTATCTTACTTGTATTATCATATAAAGTATTTCTATAAGTGAAGATTTTTACATTTTAGTCAAGAAAAAAAAATAGAAAGACTACTCAAAGATTAAGTGTGATAAATCTTTAATTTTTAAATAAATATAATCTTATTATAATTTTTTGAAAAATATATATATCTAATAAAAAATAGATTATTCCTTTTTATATTAAATGCATCTAACAATATGTAAATAGTCTATTTCAATAAATAGATTTAAAACTATTGATTAAATGAATAAATTAAATGATATTAGCTAAATATAAGGCAATTACTTATACTCAGCCCAACTGTTTTTTAAATATTGCGAATATTCAATTTACATCAATAAAAGATATGTTGAAATTGATGAATATAAATTTATAATTATTATATATTAAAGAACTTTCTTTTTTGTGAAATTTTAATTCTAAAGGAACTAAATTATCATTTCCATTAATTTTAATAAAATAGTTCTCATTTTGAAATCATCAATAATGTGATTTCAAAAGATAACTATAAAAAAATTATTTCAAGATTCTCAATCCTGTTGATATAAATTTTTTAGTTATATTTTGTACTATTAGTTAAGTATTCTATAATAAATTGAATTTTCTTGGGTTATTCTTTTTTTTTGTTCATTTGTTACCCAAAATGAAATTACTAGAATTATATGTTTAGGATAGTAGTATTTTCTATAGATAATTAACTCCATTTTTAAAGTATATTAGACTAAATACAACTGAACATTGTTTCAAGGTTTTTATAAAGAGTCTAGACACTGTTTCAATCCATGAATATATGTGACAGAAATCTAAGACTTTAAGTCTTATTTAATAGAATTCTTTATAAATTTTATAAGTGCTGAGGATTCTCAAGTAATAAAGAAAATGGAACTGAAATTATAGTTGTAGTACCAGATAACTTAAAAATAGTGGATATTCAAGAGTATAGAATTTATTTAAAGTTATTAGTTTTAATTTAATCTAGTTGTCATATATTTTGTTGATTTCACAATAGAAGGTGAAGAGATTAGAGCTAAATATAATTTTATAGACTTTAGAAACTGTATCCTCAAGTTATAATCTCACCCTTTATATGAAAATACTTTTTTCTAATTAATTTATCCATAGATTCATATTGCATACGATATTTTCTTTTAAGATGCTGAATAATTTTCTTGGGAGACAAGAAGGAAACGATATTTTCGATAACATTTTCAAATCATTTTTTTAACTTCCAATCAGAGTACTTAGATTCTAATAGGGATTCTATTTCTTAATCACTTTATTTCTAGTCATTTTGCTTAATTTTATGATTGCTTATAACATAGCATCATTTTGTATACCATGTATTTGAATGTTTAAATGGAATAGTACATGAATATTATTATTTTATAATTCAATTCACTTTGCTGCTTTCTTTAAAGGAATGAAGAACTTCTAGTTGACAATTAAGTAAGCTATGAAGTGACCTGTTCCATACACGAATCCTGTAAGAAGTGGATACAGTACAAGCTTTTTGAAAAGTTGATTTTCATCCTTTTTCTCGGAGATTAGGTCTCGATAGTCCATTAATTATTTTTATTTGTGATGTTAAGATTAAGTTTAAACTTATTTAGAAGAAGTGGATTTCGTTATTCCAAACCTTGTATGCTCTTTTCTTAAGATAAAGAACCACCTAAAGGTATTTTTACCATTTTAGAATTGCAGGTTTCCAAAAATTTTAAAGAAAATCGAAAAATTAACAAGAACAATTCATATAGCCAAATGAGGAGAAGAAGGTTTCAGAAAACACTAATTAAGAGGAAGCAGAAAAGACCATTAAAGAGGATTAATAATAAGATGATCAAATTCCAAAAGGTACTTTTTTTAGCATAATTGTCATAGTGGAAAAGCCATAGAAAAAGAAGTACCAATTTACTTATGATCCAAAATCCTTTAATGTCTAGGAAGAGAATTAGAAGAAGGAAGAGTTGAAATAAGATTAATAAGAAAAATAGGAGAAATAAGAGGAAAAATAAGAAAAATAAGAAAATCAAGAAGATGAAGAATAATAATAATAATAATAATAATAACAATAAGAGAAGAAAAAATTTTAATATCCAAAAATTGATTTTAGTAAGTTTACAGAGTATTTAAAGAATCCATAGAATCGCAATTATATTTTCATGTTTTTAGGTGTAAGTGGTTTAGCTGCACTTTATACTTATTTAAATATAGAAGAAGAAATCACTTATACTGAGTTTCTAAAGAATTACTTAGAAACTAATTAAGTAAGTTAAATTAAAGTGTATAGTAATGATAAGAGCAAAGTTAATTAAGCTTCAATCATAACAACTAGAGGAGAATCTAAAAAATTGATTCTAGGGAATGTAGATCATTTCTTAGAAACTCTAGAACGTTTTTAAACTGAAAAGGGAGTTTATCCTGAATAATTTATACCTGTCTCATTTGAAATTGAATTAGATAAAGGAGAAATGATTGATAGAGCATTAAATTTATTGTATTATGGAGTTTCAGCTGTATTGATTTTTTATATCTTTAAATCACTCAAAGGTGGTATTGGAAATGCTGGAAAAGGAGGTAGTGGTGGAAATGATGTATTTGGTTTTGGTAAATCAAATGTAAAGTAATTTGGATTTGAATAAAATGTAAAAGTTAAATTTTAAGATTTGGCTGGATTGGATGAAGCTAAATAAGAAATTTAAGAATTTGTAGACTTTCTTAAAAAACCAAAAAAATACAAAGAAATGGGAGCTAAATTACCTAGAGGTGCTTTATTGGCAGGACCTCCAGGAACTGGTAAAACTATGGCTGCAAAGGCTTGTGCAGGTGAGGCTGGTGTTCCATTCTTTTTTGTAAGTGGATCAGATTTTGTTGAAATGTTTGTAGGAGTTGGTGCTAGTAGAGTCAGAGATTTATTTAAATAAGCAAAAGCAAAGTCTCCTAGTATTATTTTTATAGATGAAATTGATGCAGTAGGTAGAAAGAGAGATGCAAAAATTGGTGGAAATGATGAAAGGGATAATACTTTGAATTAATTATTAGTTGAGATGGATGGATTTGGAACAGATAGTAATGTAATAGTCTTGGCAGCAACAAATAGAAAAGAACTACTTGATCCAGCACTTACTAGACCTGGTAGATTTGATAGATAAATTGATATCACATTACCAGATATTGAAGGTAGAAAATAGATATTTATGGTTCATTTGGCTCCAATATAATTGGAACCTTCTAAGACTATAGAAGAATATGCAAGAAGATTGGCTACTCTAACTCCAGGATTTAGTGGAGCTGAAATAGCCAATCTTTGTAATGAAGCAGCAATCATGGCAGCCAGAGCTAATAAGACATTTGTGGATGCTAATGATTTTGAGATGGCATCAGAAAGAGTTATGGCTGGTTTAGAGAAGAAGAGAATCATTAGTGAAGAAGAAAGAAAGACAGTAGCATTTCATGAATCTGGTCATGCTGTTGTCAGTTGGTTTTTAAAGGGAGGTCATCCTCTTCTTAAATTAACTATTATTCCTAGAAGTAAGGGTTCTTTAGGTTATGCTTAATATTTACCTAATGAATCCAGTTTGGAGACTAAATAAGAATTATTGGATAGAATATGCTGTATTTTGGGAGGTAGAGTGGCTGAAGAGATTTTCTTTGGATAGGTCACTACTGGAGCATATGATGATTTAAAAAAAGCTTATGATGTTGCTCATAGTATAGTTACCAAGTTTGGTATGAATGAGAACATTGGATATGTTGGATTCTAAGAAGGATAATTTTAGAAACCTTATAGTGATGGGACTAATAAATAGATAGATGATGAAATTAGGAAGCTTATTGAAGAACAGACAAATAGAACAAGATTATTAATAAATGAGAAAAAAGAATATGTTAATAAGTATCTTTTTTTAATAGGATTTTAGATTGGCTTCAACTTTGTTAGAAAAAGAGACTCTCGACTTATAAAAAATAATTGAAGTTTTGGGAGAACGACCATTTGCACCTAAATCAAATTATAAGGCATATTTAGATATAAAAAAAGAAGATTAAGAAACAGCTTCTAAATGAATTATATATTTTATATATTTTCTAATAGAATTTATCAGATTCTATACCTGGTATACGGGTATAATTTTATTATATAATAATTGGGAATTTAAAACAAATGTATCTTTTAAATAAATTAGGATTAAAGCAGAACATATAAGTGGGAGTTAAAATTATTAAATTAAATTATCTTCTCATCATATGATACATACAAAAAAGCATTCTAAATAAACCAAAAAATCAAAGACTAGCGATGATTTCACTGAGCCTCATCCAAAATTATTACTAGAACGTTTCCCTTACACCTCAAAAGATTTTTAACTTAAAGATGTTCCTGTACTAGCCATTGATCAAAGTTTTTTTAATGATCCATTCAAAATGATTGATGAACTCTATAGCAAAGGTTATGAGTAATTTGGAATTGTAAAACTGATTCTACCTTCAGATTTAGTGATTCCCAATAAGAAATTCTTCTCTCAGTTAGAGTCTAAGCTTAAGGGTAAGAGAATACAAACTCGTATCTAAACATTAAACACCCAAAGAGCTGGAGAGGTATTTTCCTTTATTAGCATAGATATTTGGTTCTAACACTCTAGGATTTACTATCTAGGAGTATATGAATCTTGCTAATAAGTTTGAGTGCAGTCATAGATTGTAAGGGGTAAGAGAAGTGTCTAATCAAATTCGATAGAATGAAATAGAGTTCTGGTCAATTATAGATTATCCAACTAAATACGAAGATATTGAAGTGGAGTATGCAGCAGATCTTTTAGCATCTAAATATGCCACAGGGTTTTAGGAAGGGTAGTTAGGAAATCTAAATGGGATAAATAAAAACAGGAATTCAATTTTCTAAGTTCTTTAGGAAAAGAATGAAATTAATGGTATCTCAGTACCTTGGTTGTATTTGGGTATGAAATATGCTAACTTCTGTTGGCATAAGGAAGATCTTAATTTAAATTCAATGAATTATATGCATGCAGGAGCTGCAAAGACATGGTAATCTATTTGATTAATAATCAAATAGGTATGCTGTGCCACCTAGTTACAGTGATAAGTTTCTCTAATTCTTCAATAAAGCTTATGAGAATGAAAGGAAATCAAACCCTCATTTATTGTATGACATCACTTGTTAAATCTCACCTATAGAGTTGATTGAGAATGGAATCCCAATTCTAAGAACTGATCAACAACCAGGTGAATTAATATTAACTTTGGGTGCTACATATCATGCAGGTTTTTCTCATGGTATTTATAATAATAAAAATAAGGACTAAATTGTAGTGAAGCTGTTAATGTTGCTCCAATTTAATGGTTAAAAGAATTCGATAAAGCAACATAAGAATATCGTATGGATGGAAACTTAAAGAAGGTAATTAAAATGGAGATTATCTATTTTAGGTGAGTTTCCCTTTAGAATGGTTGCTTTGTAAGGTAGCCTTGATGGCTGAAGAGATAAAGTTCACAAAATAAGCATGGTAAAAAGTATATTTTTTAAATTATATTTAAGTTGTTTGAGAAATTTAAACAAATGATGGATTAAGAAATTAATCATCGTAATTGTATAATAAGTTTGTATGATCATGTTAAAATAATTGAATTTGCAAATAAGTAGGAGAAATATGATAGAAGTGTTTGCAAAATCTGTTCCAATTATATGTATTTAAGTTACATTTTTTGTGGGAAGTAATATATTCCATAATTTTATTAGATGTTTAAAAAAGGGATGTATTTGTCATTAAAGTATTTGTGCTTGTTCCTCTCCATAAATATCACTATATAATCGATACAATAATGAAGAACTATAAGTGATGATTGCTACATTAGAGTCCAAAATTAGAACAACGGGGTCGTGATTAAATACTTTATATATTATATTTTAACAGATATTAGTGAATAAAAATTAACAATAAAAAAAATAACAAATTGCCTGTGCATGTCTGAAATCGATATTACCTCTTAAGAGAATACTCTCGAACTACCTAAATTTGAAGAAAGTCTTCCTGATTTTAAACCTGAACCTCGCAAAGATCTTAAGTATGAAATCAAACATGAACCCAAATCATCATTTGGTCAATCATCTAAAGACCTTATTGAATAGTACAAAAGTAAATTTAACTCCTTTAAACAAATGGCTGAAGATTAATAACCTTTAGCTATGGAACCATCTGTTATTGAAAAATCAGAAAAATCTGATATTTGGAGGAGTGATGCTGAAATTCTAAAATCTCCTAAAGAATGGGATTGGAATATTTTGGGATCTAAAAAGGCTTCAACAACTAGTAATCAAATTCATTTTGATGTCCATGTACCAGATTCAATGGTTTCTGAATAGGAACACAAAGCATAAATTGCCTAACATAGATAAATGATTTTAGGTGTATTAGATTAGAGAATTGAACCAGGTTTAAAATTACCTTCATCTCATTAAACTTAAAAACCTGTTGTTGGTGAATAACATTCCAATTATTAAAATATTTTGGAAAAATTTAGAAGTGCATCTTCTTTAGATGATTTAACAACATTATTCAATACAGTTTAATAAAGAAAAGTAGTTGATTAAGCAGCTCCTTAATAATAATAATAATAAGATGATTTGTTCTCTAATCTTGATATTAGAAGAAATAAAAAGGCTGAGGCATAAATTTAATAGTACAAGACACCAAGTAAATCATAAGAGGAAATCTTTGAATATGGATCAGGAAATAGAACTACTTCATTTTTCTAAAAGAAACCTTCAGCCCAAAAACAATTACTTTAAAGCCCAAGTTTGAATAATCAATTCAATTATAGATCTGATTAATCAGTAACTTCTAAAGTCACTTAAAATATGAACTTTTAAGTTGATGTTAAAGATCATAGTAAGACTAGTAAAAGAAAGGAAGAACTTTAAAGTTTTATGGGTAAATTAGGTTTAGGTAAATATGAGACTCCTAAAGTGGTGATCAATTTGGAGAGTAATACTTAGAGTAGTAAATTATTTATATATATTAAAAGATTCCACAATAGATAGAATGAGACAATATGTAAATGGAACACCAATGAGTGCAAGAAAGAGTGGAGGAGGTTTGGGTGATTTGATAAATGAACGTTCTTTAAATACTACAACATTTAAGTAGTAAATCAAATCTTATCATAAATCTGGTTCAAAGCCAGATGCATAAGGACGATTAAGTGCAGATAATCAAAATTTATCAGAATAATCACTTAGAAATTTGCATCTAAAATTAGTACATTAATAAAAGAATGGAATTGGAAATTCTGGATTAAAATATGCTAGATGTTGATTTAATATACTTTTATATATCGAATTATATATAGGTCTAAATATATAATAATAAAAGTCAACAACAAAGATCTTCTTACTTTTTCTTTTCTTGTTATTATTGTTATTATCTATTTTGTAATCTTAAATTCGATGTCTTCCTAACTACAGCTCTAGTATTATGAAGTTCTCGATTTAATATGTTTTTTGTGATATGAGTGAAAGCAGCTTCAATATTGATAGATGATTTAGCACTAGTTTCATAAAATGGAATTTAATATAATCTTGCTAAAAATATGATTAAAGAACATTACATAATTCTAATCCTTCTTCATAAGATACTTCTCTTCGTTCAGTAATATCTGCTTTATTACCTACCAATAATCTATTTACAGATTCTGATGCATATCTAAAATATTATGAAAGATTTACTTATCTATTTCTGCCATCCAAGTTTTTACATTTTCAAATGATTCTCTATCAGTAATATCATAAACTATTATAATTCCTTAAGCTCCTCTATAATAACTACATGTGATTGTTCTAAATCTATCTTGACCTGCAGTATCCCACTAATATAATAAAATAATGATTTACAATTTGCAATTTAACATTATGTTCTCCTAATGCAATAGTTTTAGTTTTAAAATCAACACCTATTGTGTTATAAAAGTTGTTTGTGAATTAATTTTCCTTAAGATTATATGAAATAGTACAGAATAACGCATAAGCATACATGATTTTCCCACACCAGAATTTCCAATTAACAATACTTTGAATAGGAAATGACTATGTAAATTATAAATGAAATCTTACTAATCAGAGTTGGAGTTCATTTGTATTTCAAATATTTATTTATTACGGTTAATAATTAAATAAATAATGCGTAAGTTTATTTCAGCATTTGGATTTAGTAACACAATTGGATTCATTGGTTTAGGCAATATGGGAGTATCATTATATCATATGATTATTATAGATTGGAATGGCTCATAATCTAGCTAAAACTAGAGTTGTATATGCATATGATGCAAGTCCTGCATGGTAATCTAAAATTGAATCTACTAATATTAAACCTGTATCTTAAATAGCAGATGTTGCTGCAAATGCAGATACTATTATTACTATGTTACCAAATGATAAGATAGTCAAAAGTGTAGCTTAAGAAATCTTCAAAAAATAAAACAAAACATTGATTGATTCATCTACTATCTCACCTTATGCTTCTTATGATTTGGCTAAAATGGCATAAGATACTAAAAACATATATACAGATGCTCCAGTCTCAGGTGGTGTTGGTGGTGCTAAATTAGGAACATTAACATTTATGGTTGGAGCAGAAAAAGAATTATATGATAAAATATCTCCAATTCTCAAAGAAATGGGAAAAAATATTTTCCATTGTGGAAAGATTGGAGGAGGATAAATTGCTAAAATGTGTAATAATATGGCATTAGCAATTTAAATGATAAGTGTTGCTGAAGCTTTGGCTTTGGGTAAGAATATGGGAATGGATCCAGCTATGTTAAGTTCAATTATGTCTGTCAGTTCTTCAAGATGTTGGTCTGTAGATACTTATAATCCAGCACCAGGTGTTATGCCTAATGTACCTAGTTCCAAAGATTATGATGGTGGCTTTATGGTTGAATTAATGCTCAAAGATCTAGGAATTGCTATTGAAGCATCTAAGAAAAGTGGAACTGATACATAATTAGGATAACATGCTTAATAGATTTATAATAAATTGAATGAACACTTTGGAAAGAAAGATTTTGCAATTGTATATAAAGAATTAACAAAAAGTAAATGATTTAGATATAAATTATACAATACATATGCATAAATTAATCATAAATCATCTCTTTTATCATTACTTACAGTTTCCCATTAAGCATCATCTGTATTTACTTTTTCCCATTTAGTTCCATCTTCACTTTGAGGTGGTTCTGATGAAGTTTCTGGTTCTTCTTCGATTTCTACTTCGAATTCTTTGACTGGAGCATCTCTATCAATACCCAAAGCAGAATTAAATAATTTATAGAATCTACTAGCAAACTTTTCAGGATTAGGAATAGAATAACCTAAAATATATATATATTAAATACCTGAATTAACTAAAGCAGCTTCATATAATACTCTAGCCATTTCTTCTGTTTCTTAATCTGGATCATCTTTCACTCTTTATAATAATTCTTAGATTGCTTAATGATTTGGATTGATTTCTACAATCTTCTTACCAAATTAATGTGAACCACCTTTACTTGAATAAGCTTAAGCTTTTGAAATTCTTTCCATATTTGCAGAATATCCTGATTCAGATGAAACAACAATAATTGGATCATCAATTAATCTTTATGAAATGATAACTGAATCAACACTTTCTGATAATAATTTTCTCCACCAATCAGTCAAAGGTTAAAATACTTTCTTTAAAGCCTTTTATTTCTTTCTTTATTCATCATTATCTTCTGGTTATTTGAAATCACCTTTTCCTACATTAACTAATTTTTTTTATTTGTATTCATTTAAATGTTAAAATGTAAATTCATCAACTGGATCATCTAATAATAATACTTCATATCCTTTCTTTAATAATCCTTATATAATTGGTGAAGCTAATAATTATTCCTTGTTTTCACCAGCTAAATAATAGATTGAATCTTATCCTGGTTTAGTTCTCTCAATATAATCATCAAATGATGTTAATTCAGTTGAATTTTTACTTGAGTACCATCTAATAAATATAAAATATTAAAATACCTTGTTAATTCAGCCAATTTCTATCTATTTGAAGAATCTTCAATAACACCCAATTTAATATTCTTTCCATATTCTTTCCAAAATTCATTATACTCATCAATTTTCTTTTTTCTCTTTTCATCTTTCAATCTTTATTATTCTTCAGGTGTAGTTTCTGCCATATTATCATCTTCTTCACCTTCTTCTGTATCTTCTTCATCTTCATCATCATAAGAAGCAGCATCTTAGAATAATTCTAAAATCTTCTTAACTATCTTTCTACTTATAACCTTTAACATTTTAAGTTATTAAAGTGTTTCTCTATTAACATTTAATGGTAATTCATCTGAATCAATAACACCTTTAACAAAACTTAAATATCTTGGAAGTATATCTTCAAATTCTTCACTAATTAATACTCTTCTTACATATAATTTCAAATTTGTTGTTTATTTACCATAATAATTATCAAACATATCACTTGGTGCTCTCTTTGGAACATAAATAAGAGATGTAAATTCAACTTCTCCTTCTGCTTTAAAATGAACCCAATTAAAAGGATCTTCACCTGAATTCTTTGATAATACTTTATAGAATTTCTTATAATCATCATCAGAAATCTCTTCTTTTGGTCTCAACCATATAGCCTTATTTTCATTAATTTAAACCCATTCTGATACTTTCTCTTTAATTGTTTTAGTAGCTTTCTTNCCTGATTCAGATGAAACAACAATAATTGGATCATCAATTAATCTTTATGAAATGATAACTGAATCAACACTTTCTGATAATAATTTTCTCCACCAATCAGTCAAAGGTTAAAATACTTTCTTTAAAGCCTTTTATTTCTTTCTTTATTCATCATTATCTTCTGGTTATTTGAAATCACCTTTTCCTACATTAACTAATTTTTTTTATTTGTATTCATTTAAATGTTAAAATGTAAATTCATCAACTGGATCATCTAATAATAATACTTCATATCCTTTCTTTAATAATCCTTATATAATTGGTGAAGCTAATAATTATTCCTTGTTTTCACCAGCTAAATAATAGATTGAATCTTATCCTGGTTTAGTTCTCTCAATATAATCATCAAATGATGTTAATTCAGTTGAATTTTTACTTGAGTACCATCTAATAAATATAAAATATTAAAATACCTTGTTAATTCAGCCAATTTCTATCTATTTGAAGAATCTTCAATAACACCCAATTTAATATTCTTTCCATATTCTTTCCAAAATTCATTATACTCATCAATTTTCTTTTTTCTCTTTTCATCTTTCAATCTTTATTATTCTTCAGGTGTAGTTTCTGCCATATTATCATCTTCTTCACCTTCTTCTGTATCTTCTTCATCTTCATCATCATAAGAAGCAGCATCTTAGAATAATTCTAAAATCTTCTTAACTATCTTTCTACTTATAACCTTTAACATTTTAAGTTATTAAAGTGTTTCTCTATTAACATTTAATGGTAATTCATCTGAATCAATAACACCTTTAACAAAACTTAAATATCTTGGAAGTATATCTTCAAATTCTTCACTAATTAATACTCTTCTTACATATAATTTCAAATTTGTTGTTTATTTACCATAATAATTATCAAACATATCACTTGGTGCTCTCTTTGGAACATAAATAAGAGATGTAAATTCAACTTCTCCTTCTGCTTTAAAATGAACCCAATTAAAAGGATCTTCACCTGAATTCTTTGATAATACTTTATAGAATTTCTTATAATCATCATCAGAAATCTCTTCTTTTGATCTCAACCAAATAGCTTTATTTTCATTAATTTAAACCCATTCTGATACTTTTTCTTTAATTGTTTTAGTAGCTTTCTTCTTTGTATCTGCATCATCATCATCATCATCTTTAACTTTTACTTCATCATCATCTGTATTTTCTTATTGATCTTATTATTCAGGTTCTTCTTCTACTTATTTTGACACTTCCCTAGTCACTTTCAAATAAATAGGGAAATTAATAAATTCTGAATATTTTTTTATTAATTCTTTTATTGTACTTTCTTCTGCAAATTCAACAGCATCTTATTTCAAATGAATAGTGACTTAAGTACCACGACCTAATGTATTTCCTCTAGGATCTTTTGATATTGCAAATGAATGAGCTGCTTATGATTCCCAAATATATTAATCATCATCTGTATTTTTTGATGCTACTGTAACTTTTTATCCTGCTAAGAAACAAGAATAAAAACCAACACCAAATTAACCAATCAAATTTACATTACCTCCTTTAATAGCTTCAATAAATTATGTGGTTCCTGATTTTGCAATTGTACCCAAATTTGATATTAAATCATTCTTTGTCATACCAATACCACTATCTGTTACAGAAACTGTCTTTTCTTCTGTATTTATTTCAATTCTTATTGCTAATTCAGTTTTATCACCTAGAATTTCTGGATTCTTCACACTCAAAAATCGAATTTTATCTAATGCATCAGCAGCATTCGAAATTAATTCTCTTAGAAATATTTCCTTTTAAGTATATAGAGAATTGATAAGGATATCCATCAACCTACCTGTTTCAGCTTGAAATTCATGTGTTTCTTATTACTATTCCAATAACTTCCTTTACTCTTCAGTCAAATCTTGAGTCATCACCTAAATGCCAGATAGCATAAAGAGTAGCAATAACCCAAAGGCCTTCTATTTAGTATGCATTAAAAATATTTATGATTCTGCGCAAAAACTACATGAACATATATATAATAACACGTGTTCCTAGACATTCTAGAAATTAATTTAAAAATAGCCCGTCAAAGATAATATACATTATTGGGTTTATTTCAAATGATCACTATTAAATTTAATATTGATGGTAGAGTAGTAACGAGTCCATTTCTAAGGATTACTTGGAGCCACTGCTTCTCTGATATCTACACTTGCTGTTTAACCTCTAGAGGTTATTAAAATGGTCATGATTGTTAAGTCTAATCCCAAAAACTATAGATTAACAAGTGCATATGGATCAGTGGAATACATACTAATCAATGAAGGACTCAATGGATTTTATCGTGGTTTGCGTAGAATTATCTTTCTTTACATAAGGCCCTGCAATAGTTAGAAATATGAGCGCTGGCTTCCTATATTTTCAAATGTTATCCTATGTTACAAGCGTACAACGTAATGTTTCATAAGACTTTCTTGCTTCCTTTTTTGCCAGAGGGTACATCACAAATCTAATATTAAAGAATATCCAATTTCATTACTAATCCAATTCTCTTAATTGAAACTCGGGCTGAAGTTCCTGGGTACTAATACACATCATTATGGAAGACAGCTAATACTATTGCAAAATAAGAAGGTTTAATGAGCTTCTTTAAAGGAGGTCTAACTTGTTCAATAAAAGACAGTCTATTTGCAGGAGTATAAATTAAACATGAACATTAGATCTATTATGTTGTTTATCGTAAAATGCATGAGATATTATTAACTGCTGATTCTGGTTTTTCCCCATCAATTACTTTCTTATCTGGAATGATTGCAGGTCTAGTGGGTACTTGTGCTAGTCATCCCTTTGAAATTCTTAGAGCCAGATTATAAACCAATTATTATGATGATTAAATGACAATTATGTAAAGATTTAAAAGTACATATCAAAATGAAGGACTATATGGGTTAATTATTTTAATTATTCTTAGATTTACAAAAGGTCTAAGTCCCAGATTGGTTAGAAAACCTTTAGCCAATTCACTTTCATTTCTCCTTGTAGAACATTTAAATCACATATTCTATGGTACTTAATTTCACTCTTGATTGTTTAATTTTAATGTAATCACTTTAAAAGATTAAAAATTTTCTAAAGTTGATAAAATATTTATTGAGTTACAAAATTAATTATTTTTATTATGTGCTGAAATTGTTATTACTAATTTTGGATATTAATTCTTAGTATATCTACTTATTTAGAATATAATTAAATAATTTTTGATTAAAAATTCCAAAAATAGAACAATTTATTTATAATTATTAAAATATAAGAATTTAGAATAAAAATTATTAGAGTTAAAAATCAAAATAAATGATAATAAAAATAATTTCATTTTGAATATTCACATATACCATCACCAAATGAACAACTTGCACTAAAGTAGAATCTGTTTTCATCATATGTATTATTAGCTATACCAGAGATTTCTCCATATAATTAAATACTTTAGACAGAATCATAATGAGATCTATATAATAAAATAATATATTACGCATTTAAAATATGCAAATAGGAATTGGATTCAGCCAAAAATAAATGAGATCCATTTTTTGAATAGGTTATATTGTAGATTGGGAAATCTGATCCAATAAATTATTATAGTGGTAATTTTGGTGAACGCAAATCATAGATGACAGTTGATCCATCTTCACTAGATGAAGCAAGTTCATAACTTTTACAAGGATTAAAAGCAACAGCAAAACCAAATTCATTATGAGGATCTAAACTATGTATAATAGAATCTGATTGAACATCTAAAACATTTAATCCTAGTCGATCACCACAAAAAGCAATTTATTTACTTTAATTTACACTAGTTAAATTAACTGAGGCTTTATCTTAATATTAGTATATCTCTTTGAGTCCATTTTAATAATCAAATATCCTAATAATTCCTCTATTATCATTAGCAATCAAGTAATTTTAATAAAAATGTACATGATTGATAAAATCTCTTTTTATATTGATTATCTATTTATCTATTGTTCCATTAAGCAAATTAATTAACAAAATATCACCATTCATACCAGCAACAGCACAAATGTTATCAAGTACATCTAATCCTAAAGCTTCAAGTGGTATTCTTGTTGTTTCAGATTTTAATTTAGCCACATCATAAAATACAATTTAATCAAAATATGTATGTAATAATAAATTAGGAATGCTTCCCATAGACAAAGTATATTTTGATTAGAAGTGTGCACTTTTCATATTTGTAACATGATGAAATATTCTGAATTCATATTATGTATCATCTTTTTTTATTTAAGGAAATTGTGTTGAAAATTTTTTTGGTTGCTTAAATTTTTTATAACTTCTCTATTATTATTGATGTTCATTATATCTCTATCTCTAATAGGGAGTGAGTCCTTAAAGATTCTTTTTGTCTCTATTGATGAATACTTATTATTGTAATGGTTGGAGAATCATTAAAAATATATAAGAAATTAATTAATAAAATAATTTATTATTACTACTTAATATTTCAATTGCAAAGTCTCTTATTAAGATAATCTGTCACGAGTTGCTCGATTTTTTTATTTTTCTAAATATCAGAAATTAAATTATATAAATCTGTAAAAGAAGGTTATTATACTTCTTTTAGTCTTTCCAAAAAATATAACATTCTATATATTTAATAATTATATTATTACGATAAATAATCTTGAAAATATTTTCGATCATTTTAATAATCGAATACTCCTCTGACTTATGTAATTCTATTCAATTTCTAGATATAGCTAACAAAATCTGGATTTATAGCAGATACAGGATAAAATGAAGTTAAATTATATTTTTCTATTTCCTAAGTTATTACTTAATGATATTTGATTTTTTTCTAAATTTCTGAATCAACAATTTAAAGTGAATAAAAACTTTAAAAATTTGGATTTTTTTAATTTTAAGATATCATTTAACTTGAGTGTTAATAAAAACATTATGACAAACAATGAAGCTACAATTTAATTCCAAAAAATTCTTGTTTTAATGTTAGTTACATATTTCTAAAATCATTAAAAATTATAATTACAAAAATTTTTCTAAACTTTCTAATGTTTAATCAAGAACAAATCCTGCTTAAAATAATTAATCTGATACTGCTTTAACCTATTAAAATTAAATAGGTTATCCTAAAATATGCATAGTTGGAATGGTTTATAATCTTTAAGTTGGAGGATTGATAAATGGTCTTGGTTATGCTGATTAAATCATAGAATTAGGATTTGGAATATTAGGATTAGGAGGATTTCCAGTTGGAATTGAACTATTAGGATTAAAAGGAGCAGTAAACACTTTCCCAGTTGTGAATTAAGGTTGTGTTTAAGGATTGATAAAGCATTATTACTTTTGAGTCATTGAAATAGGTACAGGAAATGTTTATTGAGCTTGATTTGGAATACTAGGAGAAATTTATTAAACATTGTTTTATTTTTCAACTGGCTTTTAAACTTAAACAGGTTCTTCTTCTTATTCTTCTTCATCTGAATCTAGATTATTAGAAATTAATCTTAATTATTATTTAATTATTTACCCTGATTGATTCACTACTAAATTAGATTCCTCTTAAATTAATGGATGTTTAAATAATTCTTCCCAACTGACTCTGTCTTTTTCATGAAATTTGAGCATTTATTCAATTAAATCAGCAAATTCATAAGTCATCTAAAAAATGTCTACATTCTTACCTCTGGCCATTCTCTATTTACTGTGACTGGAACCTTTTCTAAATTTCTTAAAGCCTTTTTTATTTACAATTATGTATTTGCAACATAAGGTAATCCACCAAAAATTAATTCATAAATGATTATTCCTAACTTAATAAATATTAAATATAAATGTTACTGAAAAAATGTCAGCTGAATTTGAGAATCGATTATCAAGATACAATTAAGGAGCAACATATTTTGGTGTTCCTACTTTTGTTAACTCAGTATTTCCTTCAAATACTCTTGCTAAACCCAAATCTGCTATCTAATAACATTTTAATTATAATATACTTTATAAATTCCATTCAAAACAAGTATATTTGCTGGTTTAAGATCTCTATGTATAATATTGTTTTAATATAAAATTTTATAACCATTAACTAATTGTTTTAGTATATTTAATGCTTCACTTGGTTTAAAATACTTCTACTCTTCCTTTCTTTTCTTATCAATTATTGATTATAAATCTGATTCACATTTTTCCAAAATTAATATAATCCTTTCTACATTTAAATCTACATATTCCACTCCTACAATATTTTTGTTTCCCTTTGCACATATCATTATCATTTTCATTAATTCAATTTCTCTTATTGTTTTTGGATCATCTAATTTTTCTTCAACAACCTATATTATTAAAAACTTAAACTTTTGCACACAATTTTAATTATGGATTCTTTAAATCTTTGCATTAATATACTACTCCAAATTATCCTCTACCAATTTCTTAATTCTTATAAATCTCATAAGATTAAACTTTGATAATATCCTCTTCCTTTTTCATGTTTATAAATTTTATTTAATAATAGAAAAAGCATTTTCATGTTTATAAATTTTATTTAATAATAGAAAAAGCATTTTCTATTTACGAAAATGATTTATTCATAATAGAAATTCAATTTAAATTATTAAATATCCATATATATTTCAATTTAAAATCCAAAACCTTCATTAATATATGATCTTATTCTTGATAATATATCAAAATAAATTAAGAATCATTTGTTATACAAAAATACTAAAGAGTATTTTAATTTTTTGTATTTATGAATATTGTACTATACTCATAGGTTATTTAATATGGAATTCTCACAGCTACACTTATTCATTTCTTTAACAATTATTTTTTTTCAATCTATTCTAATAATAAATAATGACAGAACTCTTCATTATTTTCCAAAATCAAAATAATATATTACTCAGATCCAATAATCTATTTGACTTTTGAAATCTGATAATGTTAATATTGAATAGAATTTCATATCATCAAAAAATGATAAATCTTTTATTCAAACAAAAATTTGATGTCAAGTTTTTCATTTTTTTTTCCTAAAAACAAAACTAGAATAATAGATTTCTCTTAATTTTAGACCCTAAATTACTAAAATTGTGATAAAATTAAAGAATTTCTATTTTTGTATTCAAACAACTTCATCCTTAAATTAATCCAAAAGCAATTTTATAATGAAAGAAATTCTTTTTGGTGTAAATTTTTCTTTGTTTAATTCTTAATTAAATTATAGTTACATCAATAAAAATATTCATTTTAATTTGAAAATTAATCGATTAGATAAAAATATTTTAGTTAATATACTAAAATAAGTAATATATATTAATTATAACTTTTAATGATTTAAGAGATAGGAATAATCATATAATAATAATAAGATATATTTAATATATCATATTCAGATAACAAAAATGTCTTATGTTTTCATGATAAAAATAAAATCATATTATTTTATACATTATTTGACGGGCTATGTAATTAGCAAATTTGCTTTTATGACCTCTAATCTTCTATAAAACTTTAGTATAAATATATGAGTTATTTATTAACTTAGCTACTTTGGTTATATTGAAATGAGGATAGTATTTTTCAAATATTTATACCTTATCGATATTTAAATCATTATTTAATATTAATGTATGATGATCTTCTTAGGTTTCATAATTATTATTTTGGTTATTACCTTAATTATTATTAGGAGTATATGCAGTATTTAGATTATTATTTGGTGTTAAGAGACTTCTATTGCTCACTTATTGAAATAATTTATTCTTAAACAAATTTTTGATATCTTATTAATTAAGAGATTATTATTGAGAATGTAATCCAAGTGTTTAATCAGGAAAATCGAAATCCTCTTCTTCTTATTTTGGGAATCCAAATCTTATTAATTATTTTGTGTCAACCTAAGGTATTGATATTTGATGTTCCAACATATTTTCTAAAGCTTTTTCTCTAATATTAAGTAAATTAAATCTCTTTCTTTTTCTTTATCGAATAAATGATTATCTTTAATGATCAATATTACTATTGTATGCAGTTATAATTTTATTTCTATTTTTTCTAAAGATTACTAATGGACAATGTTTGAATTAATGATGACTAGAACAAGCTTCACATTTTATTTAAGTAGAATTATCTCCAAATTAAGTTTTATCAAGAATCAGTCTATATTTCTCATATTACCTTCTATCTTTCTATAAAATTGATAAGAATTCATTCTAAGTGATATAAGCAACCTATACAAAAGTTTAAGCTACAATATCAAATTACATACAATCTTAAAAAAAGAATTCTCTTTCACAAAATAACTTACCACTTGTATATGTTTTTATTGTTCTATCTAATAATACTGATTTCACTTTTCCAGCTAATAATATATACACTTTATCCGAATGATCATCTTTCTTAATAATAAATTCTTCTGGTGCATAAGTCTTTTCATGTATACAAAAACATAATTTCATCAAAGTATCCTCTGATAAATTCAATCCAAATAATTTTGATTATTTAAAATAACTATAATACATTGCAATTTAAACTTCTTATTTTAATTTTGGATTTAATTATCCCATTAATTCATCCAAATCTAATTCTTCTTCCTACTTAAATTATAAATAATATTCTATATATTTCCTTACTCGAAATTACAATTAAGTATTCAATCCTCTTTATTTTATATGATTACTCACAAGTCTAAGTTTAGAATTATTAATATTCTATTATTCAGCCAATTTATAAAATATGCTTTAAATCATTCCCAAAGCATAACCAAACGTCCCAACAACCAAAAATGTAAAAAAAGTTACTAATATTTTCTCTGGAGTAGTAACTGGTATTATGTCTCCATATCCAACTGTCATTGAAGTTATAGTTACCCAATAAAGGGATGTAAAATATTTCACATATGCATTAGCTTCATAAATATCCTATTAATGTAACCATGTATGTTAGTAGCCCAGATCTACTTCCAAAATGGCAAAGTAATGAAATAAACAAGCACAAAAATGAGATATCAATAATAAAGAGTATATTAAACAAAATAGAGAATAAATAACTGCTGTTTTTTCTTTGAAATTTGATATTTCTTCTATTACTACCATTGTCCTTCTTACTTTAGTCATTCTTATTAACATTAAATAGTTTGCAAATTAATATCCAAACCAAGAAAGTATGAATGGTAACACAACTGTCAAATCAAGGAAGAATTCTCCTTTTATATAATGCCAAAATATATCCTTCTTTGAAGTATGTAAGATTCCTCTTGCATAATAACCTTTAAAGAAATTTAAAATTAATTCCATCAGAAATACACAACTTGGTAAAGTGCTAAATAATAAATAAGCATTTCCTATTTATTCTTTGTTCAAATCAAAAGATAGTTGAAGTGGAACATATAAAATATTCACAATTGTTACAAGCATTAAGATTACATCCCAAACAAATAGAAATTTATCTGCTGGCAAGAGAACTGTTTAATTACTCTTAAGAAAAGTCCATATTCTCCACCAAAATGCATTTTTCTATTTCCCCTCATATTTTACTTCTCCATACTAAAAAATGAATTTAAAATATATCATACTTTTGTAGGTTTTGTATCCAAAAGATCATTATACAAATAGTATTAAAATGAGCTACTAAGATCATGTATCAAATTGAAAATATCCTTATTTAAAATTTTAAACCTGTATTGTGTTGAGAAGTGTTTCATTTTTGTTATGAAAATGACAACTTTCTAAATAATCTTGAGTGGTTTCGATTTCCATACACTATTTATTTATTTGAATTTACTCATTATTCTCAAGAAGTTGTATCTCTTATTCAACACTATTCATAGCTTCCACTTCTAAAAGTTTATCCTCTTATTATCTTGCTTCTTTCCAAGCAAATTAGAGTAAGAATTTAGGTTTATTCATTCTTAATCTTTTTATTAATTAGCTAATAATAATTATCACTATTTATTAGATAATTTAAATTCCATTTAGAAATGAAACATCTAACGCTGAGATATATTAATTGAATACGATTTTTATAAAGATGAAATCTCAACTTTTTAACGGATTTTTAAAATTCCTATTCTTAATTATGTCTTCTTAAATTTAACTTATGATATATATTTTTTAGTCCCTAATTGAATAGGTTTATACGCATATATTTATGACAATAATGTTGAAAGAATATAAATAAGCCAAATTAAATTGGAAAAATCTCTATTGAAATTTTTAATTAAAAATAATTTATATAAGAATTATTCTTAGAACTATATGATATTAATAAGTTATTTTATATCTATTGATAAATTCTAAATAAAGTAATTAATTATTGTGAAATCAAATAATCGCTGTCTTCCTTATTGTAATTTACTTGAAAATTAATTAAATTTACCAAATGTAGTTTATATATAAATTAAATTACAAAAATATTGAATATATTAAACACGCCCTATTAGGAATGATTATTATTTAATACTTAATAAATAATATTTATTTAATTAATATATATATATATTTAACTTTCACAATTAAGAGTTGAGTTTAATTGAGAAAGAAGGAATTGCACAAATTAAACAAAATATTATTAAAATTAAAGAAGCAATTAATTTGTTATAAAAATCAGATATAAAATTGTAATAATTAAGAAATAATTAATAAATAACTATCTCATTTTAATTAAGTAGACCAATTTAATAAAGTAAAATTTATGGATGAATATTGTGTTACTTCTTAAAGAAATAGTGAGAGTAATGAATCTGATAATTACTTTAAAAAGATTGAAAGAAAAATTTTGAATTGTGGTATACATATATTAGAATAAATGGATGTATTTTAATTTTGAACTTTTGGATTAGAATGTGATGATCAGTTACTCAAATTCTTAAATATTATGTTAATAGTATAATTAATTAAAGTTTAAGATTGGATTCTATTACTTTTTCCAATTTAAATTAAAATTCTCATAATATAAGATGTCTAGTTTTTATTTTCATCAATATGATTTGGTTGAATATAATCTTTATGAATTAAGAAATAAAAAAGGTATATTTATGTAACATATAAATGATTTTAATAAATGTTATATTTTTAATTTAACAATTAGTATTATAATAAGAAAGATATATCATTATCCTTGGAATTATTTGTTATATTTAATATATTTAAAAATTAAATTAAAGATTTAACATTAAATGTAAAAGTCTTTATTTTTGAAAACAATATATAAATAATCATTTTTTTTTAAAAAAGCTATCTAATTTCATAGAGCCTGCTCCAATTTATTAAGTTTTTGGTTTTGAAGTTTTGTTTGTTATATTAATTGCAGATTCTTGAGGTTTAACATCTTGGTTTTTTGTTTAAATTTCTTTAATTGGTTCTTCAATGATTGGATCATTCTTAATAATTACTTCTTCAATGATTGGTAATTAATTTAATTCTTTAGGTTAATTTTAACTTTGAGATTATTCTTATTGTTTGCTCTTCAATATAATTTTAGGCTTCTTAATTACTTAATCTTATTATGGTTTTGAATCTTTATTTATAGTTTCTTAAGCTGCATTATTATTTTCATTAATTAATTTTAAAGAATCATTCTTAATTGGATCTGCTGATTTAAGTTATTTTGATAAATTAACTTATGTATTGAAATCTGAAGAATCATTTTTTTTCTTATGATCCAATCCATCAACCTTTTTATTTACAACTACTTTTTAGGATTCTACTGTCATAGCTTAAACTAAACTTGATAAATTCACTTCATGAACAGTCACTTTAAGTGGTGCTTATCCTCTAATATATATTAATGAATAGTATACCCAAATGAAGGTGGAAAGAGATCTTCATCTACAATCTGATTTTTATCTGCCAAGGCATATAATGAAATGTCCTTAATTTTCATATTCTTATTTATTTGATTTGCTGATAATAATGAGCTAACTAAACCATTTCCATCATTAGCTTATTATAATACAGTAAAAACAGCATCCACTTGTTAGAAATTCTTTTCATAATATGTATTTAAAGCTCTAAAATGAATTGAAACCAAAGAAATACTAAATAGCTTGAAGTCTTTCATCTGGAAATTTTTATAATAAATGAGTTCTTGTAACCTATTTTCTAAATATATCTTTACCATTCTATCTGAACATATCTCATGTTTTATATATGAATATATATCCTCCATTTTAATTGTAAATGAGCGGGAGAAATTATTTAATTTATTTAACAAAATATATTGTGTTACTAATTCTTATAGTATGAAATATGATATATAATTACTAATTATATTTTATATATTCTTTAACAATTTTATAAATTTAAAGTTATTAACTAATTTGTTTGAATTCATAAAAACTAATAAGAATGATCCAAAAATTATTATAATTAAATTTTATTTTTATAGTATTATAGATAAAAGTATTTAATAAATAGAAGTATGAATTCTAAATTATTATTAATAATTATAATACTTAGCATTCATATTTCTTTTAAATATTAAATTTCATTTAATATAAATATATTATTCTTTTAATTAAATATATTTATATACATCATAGGTTTCAATAAATCAATATTAGTATATTTTTCAAATTACTGCAAATGATGAAGAATGAATTAAAAATCTATTTTTTGATATAATAATTAATTTTTCAGGTTGAATGTTTATTAAATATAGAATCTAAAATAAAACAATATAATTAATTTATCACATATATGATTATTAATTAAGGTATAATAATATTTATATATCATATCAAAACTTCTTTTAGATTGCTATCCACTTTTTGTGTTTTTTTGGGAAATGATATTATTACCATACCTTTGTAGTGATTTATTTATGTTTATCAAGTAACCTCTATTAAAAGCGAAGTTCTGACAAATCTGTATTGTGATACAAATTTTGAATTCCTTATTCTAATTGTTCTTAAGTTAGGATTGGAAGAGCTTCTATATGCATGTCTTCTATGTCTTTATGTTTAGAATAATTAGTCTTAACTTATTGTTTTAAGGTTTCATCATCTTATTTCTTTTTATCGTATCTCCTTTATAATTATAGTAATTTGCCTTCTGTATTGATAATTGCCATTAATTTATTCTCTCTATCTGTATCCTCAACAATTGTACTTAATTGAGACTAATCAGTTGAAATTCTATTTTTGATGTTAAGACTGTTCTCTTTAATCTCAATTCTCTTTAATTCACCTAATAAATATCTCCTTCTCTTAGTCATTAAGTCTAAGGCTTAATAGTTCATAAGCAATTACTTTTATCATCCAATATTTTTTCGACTTACTTATTCAAGTAATGGTTAAGATAGTCATTCTTCTTTTGAATTTGTAAATCCTCTCTTATATGTTATTCTAAGATATCTTTGCTTTGAAATCCATTTAAAGAAATAGTTGCAGCTTTAGTGAGATTCATAAGTGCAACATCTGATAAACTCTTACGATATAATGGATTATCATCAACGTCAAGAAGTAATGAATTAATTATACCTGTTTATTTAATTTCAGGAAGTGAATCTTTGCTTACTAAAACAGTCTTTTTCCGTTTTAGTTCTTCTTATTTAATTAATTCAGCCCTCATTGCATCCCCCAATTCTGTAATTAATAATCTATTCATTTTAATGTCGAAAATTAAAATATTATGAAACGATTGATTATGTATCAAATATAAACGGTAATTCTAGACAAGAGTATTATGATATTGATTCATTTTTAAATTGAATAAATTGGAAATAATTAATTTAATATTCTTATTACATAGAATAGTAGTTGTATCGAAAATAAATCAATAAATATGATGAATTAGATAAATAAATTTAATTTATCAATTAATTCTTATGGAAATGTTTTTGCAATTTAGAGTTTAAAATTTAATGTGTGATATTAATATTTATAAATGTAATCTCGTTCATAAAGAAGAAGAAGAATATTGAAATAATGCATTCAAAAAAAGAGTAAAATAGAAGACAATGCTCATGTAACTTAGGAAATAGATTCTGAATACGAAGATGTAAGTGATATGGAGGAAGATGAACATATTTAATATGAAGATGAATTTGATGATGAATATGGTAAAATTATCAAAATAATTTAGTTAGAGAGTGAAGAAGGAGAAATCAATATAGATAGTGAAGATGAAGAAATATTGTAAAAAGAAGAGTAATCTTAAGAATAATCATAATAAAATCAATTATAATAATAACCTATATAATCAAAACTTAAAAGAAAAAAGAAAGGAATGGAATAAGAGAGTCAAGAAAATTAAAAGAGAGTATGGTTCTATGATGAAGCTGAAAATTTAGATTTTGATAATAGAGCTTATAATATGTTACATAGAGTCACAACTGAATGGCCTTGTTTATCTTGTGATTTTGTATTAACTGAAGAAGAATAATAATAATATAAAAATAAGGAATACCAAAAAATGAATAAGTATCCATATAGTGTTTATTTGGCTGCTGGTACTCAAGCAGCATAACCAACTAAAAATTAAATATACTTATTAAAATTATCAAAAATGCATAAAACTAAATATGATGATGATGAAGCATCTTAATCAGAAGAAGATAGTGAAGATGATAATCTTAGTAATGATGAAGAAGGTTAAGTACATTTGAGTAGTGTTACAGGATTAAAATGTGGAGTAAATAGAATTAAAACTATGAATGGTTAAGCAATTGCTGCTTATTGGAATGAAAATGGAGATGTTAATATTTTAGATCTTAATCCATTATATAAAAAACTTTAATCTAATTAATAATCTTAATTTAATTTATCACAATTACATCATAAAGTATTCAAAAATTAACATGAAGGATTTGCATTAGATTGGAGTCGTTTAAAAGTAGGTGATTTATTAAGTGGTTCAGTTGATGGTAAAATTTATTTATATCAATTAAATAATAATGATTGGATTAGAGAAAATAAAGCTTATGAATATCATAAAGGAAGTGTTGAAGATATATAATTCTCACCAATTGAAAGTTTTGTATTTGCTTCATGTTCTACTGATGGATCTCTATGTATTGTTGATACAAGAGAAGGAAAACATAAATAAGCTTAGATCTTGGTTAAAGCTCATAATTGTGATGTTAATGTAATCTCATGGAATCAAGTATCAGCTACTCTTGTTGCTACAGGAGCTGATGATGGATGCTTTAAAATATGGGATTTAAAATATCCTAAAAATGATGCCATTTCTGAAATTCAATTCCATAATAAAGCCATTACATCTATATAATTTTAACCAAATAGTGATTCTAGTATAGCTGTATCATCAGAAGATCATAAATTGTCTATTTGGGATTTTGCTGTTGAAAATGAAAATAATAATGAAGAAGATGTACCAGATTAATTAATGTTTGTACATTAAGGATAAAAAGATCTTAAAGAATTAAAATATCATCCTGTTTATTATGAAATGATAGTGAGTACTTCTGCTAATGGATTTAATGTATTTAAACCAACTTTAGATGAAGAAGAAAAGAAATCAGAATAATCTGAAGAAGATTAAGCTTAAATTCCTGTTATTAAAGAGGAAGATCTAAATAAATATTTTTAATAAATGTCTATATAATGAAATATTATTATTAATAATCATTTGTGTATAATNTGAAGAAGAATAATAATAATATAAAAATAAGGAATACCAAAAAATGAATAAGTATCCATATAGTGTTTATTTGGCAGCTGGTACTCAAGCAGCATAACCAACTAAAAATTAAATATACTTATTAAAATTATCAAAAATGCATAAAACTAAATATGATGATGATGAAGCATCTTAATCAGAAGAAGATAGTGAAGATGATAATCTTAGTAATGATGAAGAAGGTTAAGTACATTTGAGTAGTGTTACAGGATTAAAATGTGGAGTAAATAGAATTAAAACTATGAATGGTTAAGCAATTGCTGCTTATTGGAATGAAAATGGAGATGTTAATATTTTAGATCTTAATCCATTATATAAAAAACTTTAATCTAATTAATAATCTTAATTTAATTTATCACAATTACATCATAAAGTATTCAAAAATTAACATGAAGGATTTGCATTAGATTGGAGTCGTTTAAAAGTAGGTGATTTATTAAGTGGTTCAGTTGATGGTAAAATTTATTTATATCAATTAAATAATAATGATTGGATTAGAGAAAATAAAGCTTATGAATATCATAAAGGAAGTGTTGAAGATATATAATTCTCACCAATTGAAAGTTTTGTATTTGCTTCATGTTCTACTGATGGATCTCTATGTATTGTTGATACAAGAGAAGGAAAACATAAATAAGCTTAGATCTTGGTTAAAGCTCATAATTGTGATGTTAATGTAATCTCATGGAATCAAGTATCAGCTACTCTTGTTGCTACAGGAGCTGATGATGGATGCTTTAAAATATGGGATTTAAAATATCCTAAAAATGATGCCATTTCTGAAATTCAATTCCATAATAAAGCCATTACATCTATATAATTTTAACCAAATAGTGATTCTAGTATAGCTGTATCATCAGAAGATCATAAATTGTCTATTTGGGATTTTGCTGTTGAAAATGAAAATAATAATGAAGAAGATGTACCAGATTAATTAATGTTTGTACATTAAGGATAAAAAGATCTTAAAGAATTAAAATATCATCCTGTTTATTATGAAATGATAGTGAGTACTTCTGCTAATGGATTTAATGTATTTAAACCAACTTTAGATGAAGAAGAAAAGAAATCAGAATAATCTGAAGAAGATTAAGCTTAAATTCCTGTTATTAAAGAGGAAGATCTAAATAAATATTTTTAATAAATGTCTATATAATGAAATATTATTATTAATAATCATTTGTGTATAATNTGAAGAAGAATAATAATAATATAAAAATAAGGAATACCAAAAAATGAATAAGTATCCATATAGTGTTTATTTGGCAGCTGGTACTCAAGCAGCATAACCAACTAAAAATTAAATATACTTATTAAAATTATCAAAAATGCATAAAACTAAATATGATGATGATGAAGCATCTTAATCAGAAGAAGATAGTGAAGATGATAATCTTAGTAATGATGAAGAAGGTTAAGTACATTTGAGTAGTGTTACAGGATTAAAATGTGGAGTAAATAGAATTAAAACTATGAATGGTTAAGCAATTGCTGCTTATTGGAATGAAAATGGAGATGTTAATATTTTAGATCTTAATCCATTATATAAAAAACTTTAATCTAATTAATAATCTTAATTTAATTTATCACAATTACATCATAAAGTATTCAAAAATTAACATGAAGGATTTGCATTAGATTGGAGTCGTTTAAAAGTAGGTGATTTATTAAGTGGTTCAGTTGATGGTAAAATTTATTTATATCAATTAAATAATAATGATTGGATTAGAGAAAATAAAGCTTATGAATATCATAAAGGAAGTGTTGAAGATATATAATTCTCACCAATTGAAAGTTTTGTATTTGCTTCATGTTCTACTGATGGAACTCTATGTATTGTTGATACAAGAGAAGGAAAACATAAATAAGCTTAGATTTTAGTTAAAGCTCATAATTGTGATGTTAATGTTATCTCATGGAATCAAGTATCAGCTACTCTTGTTGCTACAGGAGCTGATGATGGTTGTTTTAAAATTTGGGATTTAAAGTATCCTAAAAATGATGCTATTTCTGAAATCTAATTCCATAATAAAGCTATTACTTCTATTTAATTTTAACCTAATAGTGATTCTAGTATAGCTGTATCATCAGAAGATCATAAATTGTCTATTTGGGATTTTGCTGTTGAAAATGAAAATAATAATGAAGAAGATGTTCCAGATTAATTAATGTTTGTACATTAAGGATAAAAAGATCTTAAAGAATTAAAATATCATCCTGTTTATTATGAAATGATAGTGAGTACTTCTGCTAATGGATTTAATGTATTTAAACCAACTTTAGATGAAGAAGAAAAGAAATCAGAATAATCTGAAGAAGATTAAGCTTAAATTCCTGTTATTAAAGAGGAAGATCTAAATAAATATTTTTAATAAATGTCTATATAATGAAATATTATTATTAATAATCATTTGTGTATAATAACATACTCTTTAGACTCAATTAATTAGTGGCATTATTCTAAATCTAAATTAAAAACTAAACAAATTTCATCCAATGTTTCTTAATTGAAAATCATATTTTTAATTGTTTCATTTGCATCCTTAAGTTTCTCATCATCTTTTAATTTCTAACCAATAAATTAACCTTCAATCCCTTTTTCAAATCTCTTTGAATATTCTAATGAACATTCCATTTATTATTCTTATTATTCTTTTGAATTTTTATCTTCCTCATTAAATCGTTCACTCATCTTAACATAATTAGATGGGGCAACTAAAAAAATATTCTCCAAATTTTATGCTTTCTATATCTAACTTGCACAAATAAAAAAATATTCATGAACTCTATTTAAAAAATTGTTCAATTATCCATATCTTATTAATTTAGTTAATGATATCTATAATTTATTAAAATATATACAAATTCTAAAACTCCTTTATTATTTTCTATATAATCTCTAAGTGTAAGTCCTCTTTTCATTTCAATATACAAAGTCTATAAATATTATCTAAGTAATTCAAAATCTAATGTTTATCCAAATTTCAATTAAAATGCTTCATGTTTAGTATTAATAATTTATAAAATATCCTCTTACCTAAATTCATGAGTAAAAAAGTTCTCATTAATTACATACATATTTGTTATTTTTATCATATCTACTAAACGAATTAAATTACATTCTATCATCTCTTTTATTGCAGTCTTTATTTATTCTGCCTTAAATTCTTTCAATTTTTAACAAATTGCTCCAACACAATTAATACCATTAATTTCAGGTATCAATTTCTCTAATATTGGATTAAATGCTGTTTAAACTCCTTATTTTATATTAACTATAGGAAATGGTACTTAACTATATTTAATTATGATATTTTATGGAGGCTATTGTTATTATGGCAATCTTAAGAACATATATTATGAATCATCAAATTCTACAAAACTTTCATGTTCTGCACTTATATTAATATCTTAATATATTTATTTTATTAGAGTATGTATTTCTTCCTTATTTTCATCATTTCTATATATGTAATTTCTATTGACTTCAAGTTATGATATAACATATGCCAATTTTCTTACGATTTCAAAGTAAGCATCTTAATTTTTACAGAATTATTCTTTTTTCACTTTTATGGCAACACTTAAAACATAAATGGCTCTTCTATAAACTGAACCATTTCTCATAACCATTGGAATATTTATTATATATTATGATTGATACTCTCTTTATTTATTAATGATAAATACATCATAAGTAATTTACTTCCAAGTTCTTCTTTGGGTAACAAAAAATCTCCCAATATTTCAATATTTATTGCTTATCTAAATGGAAAAGATATTGATGTTTTTACTCATGTGGATACTATAGAATGGCTTATTTGCCTATTAAGTCATGGAATTCACACAAAATAATTGATTCAATCATAATAATTAATTTAATATCTCTTTAATTTCTTCTTTTAATCTTTTTCCAAACGAAGGGCATTCATTTATATGTTTAGAAATCAAACTTAAAAAAAATTGGTTATCAATCTTCTTTAACTAAATCAATTTATTGAGTTATTATAATAATTTCCTAAAAAATTTAAGAATTGTTAACATACTCATTAAATTACTATTAAATTTCTATTGTACATTACTAATCTGATATATTAATATTCTTTTTTGGTTTATTATCTTATTGCTTTTTCATTTACTCTTTTGACAATGATTTTTATTATTTAGGTTATTTTTCTGGTCTATCTGAATTCTTATTAGTTTTTTATTATGTAATTTTATTGAAAACTTATATTTCACATTCTTCAATTTGTTTCTCTTTTTAAGTTTCTTCAAAAACAGAACTGCTTTTCATAATATTTTCTAATTATTTATTTTAAACCTAGAAATGCATCTATCTATTTACATTGTTTAATTCATTGATAATATCTTTGAATTAATCACACTTACTGGCAGATGAAGTTTTGATATGTAATTTTGAATTTTGAATTTTTTTTTCTTCTTTTTTTTAAGGTATTTCATTTAAATCATGTTTACCCATAAAAATATCTGAGTATTTTAATGGTTCTTATATTTTGTCTTTAGTCAAATATCTATTGTATTTAGACAACAATTCTCGTTCTTCATTATTTAATAATTCCATAGTTATTTATATATTTATGATCAAAACTGAGATCTATTAAAATTTGGCAATCGCTCAACTTCTTTGATAAATTCCACCATTTGCATAAATGACAATTATTATGTGAATTAACTCACAGTCTCATCTATATCTTATTAAATTAATTTCAAATTCTTCATTTCTTTGTTTAATTGGAGTAAATACCTAAAATATTTAATATACAATAAACTTTTAAGATATTTTACGATGATTCAATAATTTATCTATAATTGGAAGTACATTATATATTAAATTATTGTCTTCTATTTTTGTAAATTTCTTGACAATCTCAACATAATTATTGAATTCCTCATCATCTAAATTAATTTGTTCAATTACAAGTGTTCCCTCCATCAATGGTACTAATTAACAATAATCCATAATTTCCTTTTAAAAAGTTTCTTTGGATATTTTTGATTGCATATTTCATATAATCTTTTCTTTTAATTCCACAAGTTCCATATCTCATCTAAACTATAGTTTCTATATAATATTACCATATATGAATCAATAACCAATTATGCTTATTCAGATTAATTGCATTGTATAATCTAATCAATTGCATTAGAACTTCCAATAATCATACTATTAAGTATAGGATGTGAAATCAATAATGAAGTTAGATATTCAAATGATTTCTTGGTTGTTTTTTTGTATTCTTGTATTTTCTCATCCAAATCAGAAACCTTAAAAATAAGAACCTTTTTTTACTTTTTTTTCTAACAACTTCAAATAAACTTTCTTTCTTAATCTTGATTTTTTAGCACTCTATCTTAAACGTTTGTTTTTACATTCCTCATTCAATAAATCATTTGCTGAGCCTAACAATCCTGCCAATCCACCTCTTTTATCTTTTAAAAGTTCTTCAGAAGAACTATCTTCTTATAAATCCTCTTGTAATTCTTCATCAAGCAAATTGTCTCCTTTAACACTTAATAATGATGTTATTTTCTTTATATAAGCATTTTTAACATTCCCTTTAATTTCCTAAATTTAAGGTTGTTAGTCTCTTAAACTAGCATTAGATTAAATATGTTATAATGTAGATTTAGCTTTCTTAATCTTTTTGCTGTTAGGTATGAATTACTAATTAAGATATGGAGTTTAGAGCATGTTTTAAGTGAAAAGATTTTATAAATTAAGCATCCTTTATTATTCATGTAATTGTTATAATAGTCTAGCATTCTAAGCTAAGAGCTATTCTTGATTGATGTTTGGCTAAATTAATGAGTTGTTTGTTTAATTATTGAAGCCAAGTATAAATTAATCTATATCTTCAAGAGGTTATTACATAAAAATTATTGAGTATAATCATAAGTGATAAGTTAATATTTGAAATTATAATGAATAATCAAAATACACAACATAATTGTTTGGAATCAATAAACAATATAGATAAGGATAAAAAATGATTAATAAATTTTTAAGGAGTAGAAATTAAAATTGAATTTAGAACTTAATATTTATTGTATTCACTGTAGTAATATTTTTTATTTAAAATTCATAACTTAATCATCCATTTTTTATGATGTTTATCTTGTATAAAAAATAATTAGTTATTTTATTAACCTTGTAAACATTCATATATATATAAATGATATTTTAATGTTTTATTTTAAAAAATAATACTCTTTTTCATTTGTTTATGAAGTAGTAGTAATGAATATTGTTAATTTGATTTGATTATAACCGTTTTTGTATATGTTTATGATTGTTATCATTAACATTTTATATTAAGAAAGAAAACAATTGTTGATTATATATATTTGTTTATTAATGATCGTCACTTTTGTGGAAGCCATTGAGGATAAGTTAAAGTTAATCAATGTTGTGAATTTGGAGTTAGACTTACTAATTTTGATACTATACTTTGTAAATTGTGCCCCTTTAATATTATAAGTACCTGTGCATTCCATTGGGAATAGTTTTCAATTCATTGAAATGTAAAAATCAGAGAATTTTGTACAATTTATTCTTTGGCTTATTTTTTACTATGATAATAACTAAGGAATGGTTCATATACATTTTTATTTGGGCCATCTTAATTTACTTTGTAAGTAAAATGTTCAAAGATCCTTATTACCCAATATTTTTAGTTGGATTCATCATCCTGTCATACTGCCATGTGTATAGATTAATGGTAATCCTATATATATGATTTCTATATAGTATGATTACTTGAGTTGGAAGATGGATTATAATTGCATCCAGATGATGATAACTGCTCGTTATATATATTATGCAGTTGACAAGTCAAAAATCAAAGAGCACGATTCTTTCCTTATGTTCCTATCTTACGTTTTCATGTATCCAAATCTTTACCTTGCTCCACTTCCCTATGTAAGCTTCGTTAATCTGATAATTCGTAAAGAAGATTTTACTCATTATTCAATCAAACCTGCCCTCATTAACTTATTTAAGGCTATATTATTTACAGCTGGTGAATTGTTCATCAGACCTAAATTTGATACTGAGGTTTATTTTTCTGAAAACTGGACTCATTACAATTTAATTCAAAAAGTTCTAATCACATAAGCAGTTTCAGTGGTATTGAGATTTCAATATTTTACTGCTTTTAAACACTCTTAAGCAGCTATGGATGCATTTGGAATTACTTATAATCCAGAAACAAAGAAATGTGATAGATTTCCAGTGGCTGATTATCATTATGATATGGAAAAGAATATAATGAAAAAAACAATGATGTGGAATTCAAATGTATAAGTTTGGTTAAGGTATTGTTTTTATGATAAATTGAATCATTTGTTTGGATCACATACATATTATGTAACATTTTTAATTAGTTGTATTTGGTAAATATTAATTTATTATATTAGGCATGGATTCTATATGACTTATTACTTATTTTTTGTGTTTTGGGCTATTAGTGTATAAATTTGCAAATATTTCTATAAAGCTTAATCAAAATTTTATTTGTATAATTATGAATTTATTTATAGCATTCCTGAAAAGATTAGACATGCTATATGTTGGTTCTGGAGTTGTATGACTATTGATCATTTTGCAACAGGTATGAAAGTGTTGGATTGGAACAAGGCCATTGAATTCCATCAAAGTGTTAATTGGATAATACATATTTAAGCTTTGGTGTTATTTGGATTCTTTGCAATTACAGGCTTTGGATAATAAAAGACAATTAAAAAGAAGGATTGAATTATATTGAAACAAAAGTAGAATCTAAATACAATAAAAAAATTCAGAGTTATCTGTAACGAGCATAAGTTAGGATTGAGTACAGTAGTGATATAACAAGCATCACAACAATTATAATTAAATAAGATGCAGGAACGAAATCGAATTGTGCCATCAATCTAACTGCTTCCCTTATGTTAAAAATAAGCTTACTAAAAGTCTAAGATTTTTCACTCTTTATAATGTATTAAGTATCAATTATCAATTGTTCTTAAATGGTAAATTCTTCTATTGGTTTACCATTCAAATATAATTGAACATCTAACAACAAATCATCAGATTTCGAAAACATATATATACTGATCGGTGGATCCCATGTATCCTTCATCTAAAACTCACCTACGCCCTCATCAACATCAACTTCAATATACTCTGCTTGCAATATGATAGAAGGGATCATTAGACCAATAAAGAACACAGCTATAAGCCTTTTTACTTATTCGAAATACACAGCAAGAAATGACATATTGTTCTCCTTTTAAACAACGAGAAATATTATTCTAAACTATCTGCAAAAGGATCATGTCTTAATTAATCCTTCTCATGTAAAAAGTATTTCTAATCAATTGGCCGAAATTCCATTCCTGATAATTGCACCTGATGTTGTTTCATTAATTATAAATAACAATTTCAAGTTCTTTATTTATGTAACCACTTAAACCAACCAAACTCAATCCAGCCTCTAATATTGACTACAAAGAATTATAGAAAACCCTTATTCATTTCTAAAGAGCATAACTTGAATTAGAAAAGACTCGTTAAGGCTCTCCTTTGAAATCTGTCTCCCCAATGAGAGAAATGATTAATTTCTAAGCATTACAAGATGCAGGACTTATTGAACTAAATGAAAAAAGTAAATAAGTAGATGGAGTTAAAATCACACTTGAAGAAATAGAAAAAGCATTCAAAATACTAGATGAAAAGAATAAAGGCACAAAAATTTCGTTACTTGAATTAAAAAAGAAAATACCTGCTATCAATCCCAATTTTCCAAAAAGTGAATACAAAGCATTAACACAAGGTAAACCAGAACTCAAAAGTAAAGATCTCTATGAATTACTTAAGTAAAATGAATTATAAGATTTTGATCCTCTTGAATAGGCCTTTTCACTACTTGATCCTAAAGGAGAGGGTAATTTAGATATTAATAGATTGGGAGAAGTGTTCAGTGTTCTAGGTTATGGTAAAATTGATAAGAGAGATCAAGAAATACTCTTAGAATGTTTAGATGTTGATAAAGATGGTAAAATTGGATTGTAAGATCTAAGAGAGATATTTGAATCAGAAAGACATAAACAATGATAATTATTAATATATTTAATAACTATGGATGAAGTTTTATCATAGATATCAAATTAAGTTTATGAATTTGATACTTTGGGATTAGTCTAACAATACATATTTGAATTATCAGAGAATTTTAAAGAAAATCATAATGCTTAAGTAGACATTTAGTAATTTGTAATATTTTTCATTAATAAAACTGATGAATAAGGAATTGAAGGATTAATACTAATCTCAAAACTTATTGAATTATATTAAGATATATAGTCTTAATAAAATGAAAAAGTACTTAAATTAAAACATATAACTGATTATTTGATAAGTAGTCAAGAAATTTGTAGTGAATATTTTAATGCTAAATTTCTACCTTCATAAAATAATAAAATTTAACTTACTCGTCGTAATTTAACTGATATAGAAATTTAACCTCCTGAAATCTTAGGCTTAAATCCTAGTATGCTTAGAAGATTGTAAACATAACTCAAAATTGAAAATATTCATATGAATAATCAAATTATTTATGCAATAAAAGGAGATAATGATATGTTCTTAATTCTATAATTTTGTGAAAGTGTTTGTATGTTACATGAATTTCAATTTAAAAAAATGTTATAACCAAGAAATATGATAGATGGAAATTTTGTAGTATATGGTTATTATTCAACTAGATAATAAAGATTAGGAGTAGTATTAAGAAATAACACATTGATATTTTGGGATAAAAGAGATAATTATTCATATGATTATTAAATAGAAACATAATTAGAATTAAAACTTATTTCATATATAGAAATTTAAGATTTATGGATAAGTTCAACAAATAACTGTTTATAAATATGGAATCTCGAATAAGGAAAATATTAAAATCTATAAAATCAAGTATTTTCTGATGGTATAATCTAATTATTAGAAGTTATACATTTATAAATGTTATTAGTAGCCTCAAATCCTAATATAATTAGTTGTTGGGATATGTTTGAATAGAAGTTTTTATTTAAATTTTAAGTATTGCATTAAATACTTTATCAAATTGTTTGCAGTAGATAATTCTAATTGATTTTTACTATTGGTTTTAACAATTATATATCCTGTTATGAATTACATGCTTAATATAACGATTATAATTTGAAATGCTAATTTTTAGGTCATTCTTCAACAGTTTAATGCATTGAATATATAGAATAAACTGCATTATTGATTTCTATTGATACTAAAAATGTGATTATATTATGGGATATACGTTCATAATAATAGACTCAAATAGTACATTTATAAACTAGAATTCTTACTAAATAATTAAAGTTTTATTGTAATAAATTATGTCTAATTGCTAATATGTTATAAACTTTGAGTTTTGAAAAATAATTGCATCTAAATAAATAAATCAAATTATTATAAGTAATTTATGATTAATGGAATAAAAGAAATATTATAATAACTAAAGCAGATATTCGTATTTAAGATATAATAACTGGAAAGATATAATATATTTTAAGTGACTTTTAAAATGAGATCTCAGCATCATGTCTTATTGAACATGGATACTCAATTATAATTGGAACTATAGAAGGTGATTTGTATAAGATTTCACTTAAACATGGTTAAATCTTAGAAAAATGGGAATCCTTTTATTAAGATGAGATTATATCTATTTAATATGATGAAACATACAAAATTTTACATATTGTTTCTATATAAGGAATTTTAAAATGTTTACCTTTAACTTCATTAAATGTTTGTAAAGATAATATTTATAAAGATAAATGGGCAATACGTCAACTTTCAGTGAATATTTGTATTAATATATGTCAACTTTCAATTTTATAAGGTTTATTAGTTGTAAGTTATGAAGATTTCATTTAAATTTGGAATTTGGAATATTATTGTGTATCAATATAAATATAATTAGAAGATAATGCTATTGTTACTTCTATGATATTTTGTGATTCTCTTCCACTTTTAATTATAGGAACTAATTAAGCTGATATCTTTATATTTTAATTAGTTTAAAAGAATGATAAATTGTATTGCACTTTAGAAGGTCATTTAAATATTGTAAAAGCTGTTTTAATTTAAAAATTAAAAAGTGTATATCCAGATCGTATAAGTATTATGAATAATTTGTTTTCAAAAACATCATTGGAATTAATTGAATTATATGATGAAGGGGATGAACAAATAGAAGTTAAACATCTTTTTAATAATAAATATAAATTAATGACTCATGGATCTTTTGCATCTCGCTTATTAGTACAATATCATTAAGAAGAACTTAAATTATACATTGCTACAAATAGAGGATCAGCCTTAGTATTTAATATTACATAATTAATTAATAAGAAAGTAATCATTCATATAAATTATTTAGAATGTAGCCAAGAAACTTGATTAAATTAATCAAAGACCTAATTATAATCCTTATAGAGTTGTTTACAATAATTTATAAGGAAATTTTATTGATAATTATTAAATAGTTTAGAATCGTTTGATTAAAGATTAAGTTAAAAAGAGAGAATCTAAATTTGAATAGAGTAATAAAATTAAATAAAAGTTCAGGAATTCTTTAATTAGATATAGTATTTTAAAAGGATTGAAAGATAATCCTGAATTAGATATTACACATACCTTAAAGGAATCTATTTTTTCATTTGATGAGTAACTTGAGACTGCAGATTAAATTCACAATGATATGATTATTTAATTAAACTTCCTTTATATTGATCCATATGAAATATTGTTCCATAAAAAAACCTAACTCTTAATATCTGGATGCATAGATGATACTGTAAAAGTATTCACAACAGATTTTATTTAAATTTGTTAATTTTCAATTCATAATCCTATCCCTTATTAATGGTAATCATTATTAAATGAGAAAAATAAATTAAAAGCTACAATATTGGTTTCTTTAGAATTACTTTAATAGATTTTACCTTAATTAAATTTAGAAAAAAGAAAAGCATATGATATAGAGAATATGTTAAGATAAAATTCAATAAAACATATCAATAAAAACTCTAAATAATCTAAGATTTTGAAAAAAAAAGAGACTATTGGAAATTAATAGATTATATTAAAAGATTCTTTCTTAAATAAACGAAAAATCAGTTTATGCAATAATATGAAAATGCCTTAAATATCTAATTAATTACCACCATCATTACGTTATTATGATGAAAAAATTAAATAAAGTAAATATCAATAAGAAATTCATGAATAAGATTTAATCATTCAATAAAATCAACAAAAAAGATCATAAGGACTTTAAATTGAATTGTAAAGATAATAAAAAAAAGAAATATTAGATTATTTAACACCTGAGTCAAATGGGAATCAAAAATTCTTTGAAGATTTTTCAATTTAAGCTTTAAGTGCTAGATTAAAGACAGAATCAAGAACTCATTAGAGTAAAATAACTAAAACAACTAATGATACAAAAAGGACTTTTACTAGATAGAGTTTAGATTTTTTTGATTATGCTGAAAAGAAAGATATGCTAATAACTAGAAGTAAGATATCTTAGTCTCGATTTTAAACAAGAAGATAACATAATGATTTTCATAAGATTTTGAATGAATTACATGGTAAATTGAAAATTTCAAAAAAATAATCATGACTATTTTTTTTTCTTGATTTTTTTAATTATTTCTTTTTAAGGTTATTACTTATGTTATTTAGGTTATCTTTTGTTTTCACATTCTGTACATTAACAATGTGAAGTACATTTTTTTCCTCTTATAAAACATTCACAATAACCTTTCACACATTTTGTCTTCTTACATTTACATCCCCATACTTATTTTGTATCAAATGAATCTAAGTCATGATGAGATGCTCTTTATTCTTTTAATTTAATTTATTCAACTGCTTTAAGTACTCCATCTTCATGTTTACCATCATTAAAACAATCGTTACATTTACATTCATTTGTGCAAAGTCTTCGATTATGAAAGCATGAACAATATAATTATAAACAATGTGTTTTAGAACAATGACAAGCTTTGAAATCATCTTCTTCAGTTGGAGAATCATCAACATTATAATTAGTTTTATTGAATTTTCTTCGAGTTTAGATATAAGGTACTTATTCTACCTTTTCAACTTACTACATTTCTATTATATTTTAATCCACTTTTTCTTTATGCTTCTTTAAAGGAGATGGACTAATTAATTCAATTGACATCTATTTTCTTAATTAATGTTAAGAATCATCAATAGACATTTATGAGCTATGCAAATCATTTTATTTTATACAAGAATTGTAATAATTAAGGACCAGGCTGTATATCTAATTATTCTACAGAAGGCAAAGAACTTTAGGTATGTGGCTGTAATAATTCTAGTTTTTCATCTACTCTTTTTTAGTTTACATCTTTTTGATTCTCTTCATTTATTTTCAATTCTGATGGAAATTAAAATACATCATTATTGTTAGAGCTATCCTAATTGATCATCCTTAATTTTAATTAAAGTAATAAGTATTAAGTCTTTAATCAATAATATACAAAATTTGTTATGTACATTTAATTATTTGTAAAATTAAAGATAATTTAACTAGTCATCTTATAATTATTATATATACGTTAATTTAATACATGAATTTAGAAGAAACTCTCTTAATTCTTTTTGAAAGGACACTAGAATCCAGTAAGGATGATCATTTACAAACAATACTTGCAAGTCAAGCTAAAATTATATAGTAAAAGAAAGAAAATGTCACTCCTGTTTAATCCTAAACATCTGCCATTTAGAAAAAGTTATAAGTTATAGAGAAGAATTTCATAAATTAAGATGCTTTTAAAAAGAGAAGAAAATCTAAATATGACCATCGATCTAATACTGGCTCACAACATGACAATGAGGAAGTTCCAACAATCATACATGATGAAGATAATCAAGAAATAATTACTGATTAGATTAGTTTATAAAAGTTAAAAAGTGATAATTCAAAATTACAAAAACAAATTACAGAATTGGAATATGAATAAAGAGAAAAATATCTTAAAAATTGCAATGAAATGGAATAAATTAATAAAGAATAAAAGTTGTTATTGGAAAATGATAAAAAACTTAATGAAAAACAAAGAAAATTAAATTAACGATCATAGTTACTATAAAATAAACAATAAAATTTACATAAATAAGAATTCAATTATTATAATCAATAATAAAATATAGATGAATGTTAATAAGAATAATAAAGATATGTATAAATTTATTTAATTAAATAGGATAATCAATTGAATAATAGAAGAGATGAAATGGAAAAGTTACAAATTAAATTAAATAGTTTTGTATCCCAATTATTGAGTCTACAAAGAAATAAAAATAAAGTTCAGTGTTAGTTAAATGTATAAATTGATGCTGTTGAATAATTGGCTTAATTTATACTTAAGGAACGTTCCAATCTATAATAGGATTAACAATATCTAAGATAATTCAAAGAAAAGGTTTTAGAAGAAAAGAAACAAGTTCTATAAATGTAAGATTAACTATCATGAATTATATATAATATTTTACTATAAACAAATTAATAAATCAAATTGTAGCAATTGTTAATCCAATACTAATTGTTACACATGATAAAATCTTCAATCCTAAATTATGTAATGATGCTTATTTCCCAATATTTAAATATTTCTTAAGTAAATAAGCTAAAAATAAATTAATAATTAAATTCAATGAAGATTCACTGGCACTTACAACTCCTGCCTAAAATATATTATCAATAATATACCTAATAATATGTTTAATAAGCATAAACAGAACTGAAGTAACCAAATAAAGTCATTATTTCACCTATGACAGTACCTATAATTAAATTTTTTGGTTTATTAAACAATTAAATCATTTCTAATTACATTTGTTTATTGAAATTCAATTTAAATGTTTATATGATAACAAACATAATACGTGTAAGAATAAAGAATTCCATATTTCCATATATATTATATTATTGTCCTTCATTTTCTCCTTTTCCAACATAACTTATTATATTAGTATATATAGCATGTGACATATCTGAAATGATAGCAAATTTAACAAATGGTTGAGACCAAAATTGAAATTAGAATATTTTAATCAAATGTCCATCAGTAGCTGGAGCTAAGCCACCAAGAAGTATTAAAAAATAGGCAAGTAAATGTAAATAACTGGATAAATAAGGCCTATTAGATAGATAGTTTTAGAGAATTGAGAATAAAAATGCAAAGATTGAAGAAAACTAATTAACAACATATAAATACTTATAAAAATGGTAATATGACTGTACTAGATGAATTCTCAAAGGCTCTAATTATGAAATGATAATGATAATAAGAGAATATTCCACTTATAATCAATAAAGGTAATGATTAAACGGATCCGAAAACTGTATAATTGCCTACTAACTCTGAATACTGAGGTCCAATCAACTCTATATAAATAAAGTATCCAAATATCTAAATATGTTTTATTATTATTACAATAATATAAGTAGTTAAAGCACATAGTAACATTGTTTAGGAATGAGTGAGATGAATGCTTGATGGTAATTACTATTTCTTTTATGGCAATTCTGATTCTTAACTATCCAAAATGACATCGAAAGCAGTGTCTGCACTTGCCCAACAAAATGCAGATGCAATAACTGCTGAAATCCAAGACATTGATTTACCCATATAAATTATTATATAATCATTTTTATTATTTTGATTTTCTTATTGCATCCAAAACTGCCTCTTTATCTCCAGCATCTACATTTTATAATAGTTAAAATAATCTCTTTTTCCTCTCTTAAATTTCTGCTTCATTATGTTATATTCCTAATTCTTCTTCTAAATCAGGTATATCATTTGGATCCACTCCATCAGACTCATCATCTTCTCCTTTTTATTATTCCTCTTCCTCCTCTTCTTCTTCTTCCTCTTCTTTCAATTCTTTTTCTTTCTCCTCCAATTTAGTCTTGAATTCAGTCAAAAATTTATTGCATTTACCAATTAATGGATTGTTAGGATCAATCTTCAATACTTTTATTATCATAATTATATTACTTTTTTGAATAATTACATGTGCTTCCTAATATTTGCTATTCTTCATACATGATAAAAATTCCATTTTTAATTCAAGTATTTCATGATTTGTTTAATCCATTTTTATATATTAAAGAATATGAAAGAAGTTTTAATAAAATATCTAATCAAGAGATCCTTATATTATAGTGATTTTAACTTATTTGAAAAAAACCTTTATTTCATTAAATAAGGAAAGTTTATTAAAGTCCTACTTCAAAAATTATGACAAGAATGTAAAATTTATGTATGATACAATATATTTAATTTGGTAATTTTATTTGAAAATCTATTGTTTACATGGTTATCATAGAACATGTAAAATCTGTATCATAAATATTCATTAAATTAAAAAATATCTTCTTTTAACAAATATTTGATGGTATCTTTTATTCAGCATAATATACTTGATCCAAAAAGATATTAAATAGCTTTTCATCTAACTAAACATTTAAACCTACTTAGATAGATCAAAGAGAGAGGATCAAATTTCTTAAAATTCCTAATTCCCATAAGTGAATAAACCATCAACTATTTAAGAGGATAGAATACATCTACTCTTTAGAATAAATCTAATTTAATTAAACTTCTTGGATATAAATCATATATTATTTATTTAGTAGAATATACTAAATCTATGTAATTTATGGAGACTCCTACAAGAATTACTAAGTTATAATATTGTTCAATGTTAATATCATAGATATGTAATTCTTTTGTAAAAGTTAGAATTGTCAAACCATCAACATAAAATAAGACAATCTATTATTCATATTGATTCAAGCTATTCAGAAAGTACTAACAAAATATTTTAATTTAATAAGTATAGATTGAGTATTAATAATATTTTACAAAGAGATTTTTTTGCAATTAATTACAAAATTATTTTATAATTAATTTAGCTAAAAATTCATTAAAACAACTGATTATTAATTAAAAGTCTTGTTTTGGGGATCAATATATTGTTAAAGAAAATAGTTTAAATTAAATATGAGCTATTTTTTATTTATAAAATATATAGTTATTTATTAATGATTTTGATTAAGAGGTACTTTTTATATTGAATTGCTTATTATTAAATTTATAAGGCGATTCAATTTAACATCATTAATCAAAAATAGGATTACTGAATAATTAAAATAATTATTAATAAAAAATATGATCAGAGCTTCTCCATCATATTCATTAGATAACAGTTTTTAACTCAATTTTTTGAAGAAACAAATTTGTAAACCCATTATTTAGATAAAATCACTCGTTAAAAATAGAAAAACTAGATCTAAAAGTTAGGAGGCTACCGATTCTGATTAATAAAATTTTAGTTGTATTCAAGGTCCTTCTAGAAGAAAAAGTTGTTACTGCAATTAATGTGGATGTATGGGAAAGAAACAATTACAATTTATGGATCTAAAATTATCTAAATAACCTAAAATGATTAACAAAAGAGCATAATGTAATATTGATAGAAGATGCACACTCAATATATAGAGCATAAGTAAATTGAATTCAATATTTAGAGATCGTAGTGTATTTTATCGTAGGAACACTTAAAAAAATTCAGAAAAGGTCGATAATTTAAAATCTCCAACTTATGATTTAAGTGATTCTAAGAGTCCTGGATGGTTTATTAGATAAATGGTAATGAGAAAATCAACAATAAATGTTTAAAAACTAGTGGAAAAATCTCATTCAAAATATTCCAATCAGTAATCTAATAAAAAGATTATGGTTGATGATCTACTAAGCCCTAAAAGCCAATAAACCATTCATTTGCCAACTAGTACTCGTACTGTGTATCAAAAGTGTTGCAATGATAATTCTTGTGTTAGAATAAGGACAGTTGCAGGATTTGATTGTGAGAACAATTTAAATTCACCAAATCATAGGGAGATACCTAAATTATCTCCTTATCTTAGTTTTAGATAGATTAATTTCAACCTACTAGTACCTTTAAAATTGAAAAGCAAATCTACATCAAGAAAAACCAATAAAAAAATATTTTTCCATTCTAAAGTATAAAATTGATTATAATTTCTATCTTTATAATTTCATTGTATTATCTACCTTTTTATTTTATACAATTTATTGAATATTTATCCTAATTACAAATTAAAAATAAAAATGAGACTATATAAAAAAGATTAGGAAATATATATTATATAGAACCAAATTTATAATTTAATGATAATCTTAAAAATAGAAGAAAAGTTGTAAATGTAATTAATGTGGAAAAAATAGTGAATTTTAAATAAGGTTTCATGATGTTCAGATCTTATAATGGTCTTATTAGACATATTTAATTAATTAGATATAACAAAAATACTAAATTAATTATAAGGCAGATTACAAACATGTTAAAAAGATTATGAAAATTTTGATTTATTATCTAAAAAAGGAAGAAAAAGCTGTTATTGTATTGAATGTGATTATATGAATATAAAAATTATAATATTCCATTATATAAGAAAATTTCTATCAATAATTGTAAAAAATAAAGAAAAGTTATGTATATTAGTTATTTAAAATTTCATGATATCAAACACTAATATGAGTAATAAATCTTTTTAATATTAGAAACAAAAGTCAATTTTTTAGGAATATTAAATATTAAAATCATGTATTAAAATTTAATCATTAATCTTCCAAAATAACTACTAGATTACTCAAGTAATCAAAGCTAAATTTATCTAATTTGAAATTGAGACTTTCTTGGACTCCATAATTAATTCTCCTTTTGGTGATTAATCCTCACAATAATAGTACTAATTGGAATCTATTTCAATCCATATTTTGGACCCCCTAATAAGTGTTTTTCCTTACCTTGAAATTTTGTATCAAAATTGCTTATGACAATTAATTAAATAAAAAATGTATAAGAGGGTTTGAGAAGATCTTTATTAATAAAACGGAATTGATTTATATATTAGAATTTCTTTTTTTTTCTTAATTAATGGTTATTAAAAATAATGAAAAATATCTCCTCCTCATAAGATCTTTAAGCTTTAACTTTGATTGATTCTTATTTTGTAGTTTTAAATGACAGGAAGAGAATTCGTCAAACTACAAACTTCTAATCTGCCTAAAGAAAATTCAAAGAAAAGAGTGTAAAAATTAGAAGAAAAAGTTGTCATTGTTAATAATGTGGGGAAATGAGTGCATTATAATTTAATATGATGAATGTTCCTTTCTAAAAAAAAGAATAAATAATTGAAAAAGTCAAAAAGTAAAATTAAGAAACTCCTAGCTAATCAAAAGGTATAACTTCTTTTGTATAATATTAGAGAGAAGAAGTATTTTTTATCAATTACAATCATTAAAATCAACAGAGAATACTAATGTAAGACTTTCTCTCTAGATTCATGGAATTGGCAAGAATTTTTGTAGACCAAGCACAATTAAACAATTAATAGCAGAAAGCAATTAAAGATCAAGAAGAGGAAGTATATATGGTAGCTACTAAGGATAAACTTCGACATCTGATAATCATTCAGTAAAATCTCTCAGTATAAATATTTTTCAAGATTAAAGTCCATTAAAAACTTAATCACCTAATAATGAAACTATCACAAATAGAAACACTATTTTGAGTTCAAAATAAAATTTAATGAAAAATACCTATTTCTCTTAATCAGTTCGTTCACTTAAAACAACTTAATAATCATAATTTAATAAATATAAAGGTTGTATATTGCCTAAACTTAATTAAAAAAAGCAAGAAGATTGATTCTTAGATATATTTAATAAATGAATATATATATTTTCTTCAAGAATTTCTTTTTATATAAATGATTTTATATGTCTTACTTTTGAAAATCACTGAAGTTTATTTAGAAATGATTTTAGAGTGGTCTATATTAAGAAAATTTAATTTTTAAACAAGTTCTTTATCTTGTTATATCATTAAATAAAATTATTATAAAATGTCATTGACCTTGAATGAATTTATCAAAAAATTAAAAGCTAAAGAATTCAAAAAAATAACAATTGCAGCAGGTGCAGGTATAAGTGTTGCTGCTGGACTAAGTGATTATAGAAGTAAGGATACAGGATTATATGATTAACTAAAAAAATTTAATTTAAGCAATCCAGAATAGGTTTATGATATTAATGTTTTTAGAAAGAATCCATAATTATATTATTCAGTATGCAAAGAATTTGGAACACATAATTTAAATTTACAACCAACTTTAGCTCATTAATTTATTTATCATTTAGATAGAAATGATTAATTATTAAATTGTTTCACTTAAAATATTGACGGTTTAGAATTAGTTGCAGGAATTAGAGAATCTAAAGTGATATAAGTTCATGGACATAGAAGAACTGCAAGTTGTATAGATTGTAAGAAAACTTATTGTGTAAAAACCTTTTATTAAAATGTTGATAAAAATGAGATAATGAAATGCGTTGATTGCAATGGTTTGATTAAACCTGATGTAGTATTTTTTGGATAGTCACTTCCATAACTATATTTTCAAAAATTGCCAGAAATTTAATTGAGTGATTTAGTTATTATTATGGGAACTAGTCTTTAAGTTTAACCATTTTCAAATATGATTTATAGGATAAATGAAAATGTTCCAATAGTTTTAATAAATAAAGAAACTAATTTGAAAAGATTGGACCCTATTAATAATAAATTGTTAATAAAAGGCGATATTTAGGATATAATATCCTCAATCATGAAATAATTGTGATATTAATGGTTCAATTATTTTCCTGCTATAAACATTATCTATATCTTTGAGTAATAATGAATTGCCAATAGGGCTTTGTTATTATTCAAATTTTAATTTAGATAATTACTTAATTATTTATAATTAATTTTCTCCATATATCATCATACTTCTCTATATATACTCATTTTCTTAATGAATAAAAAAAACAATCAGAGTCTTACATTCTTCTCTTATCATAAATTCATTGAATTCATTGATTAATTAAATTTCATTATATTTCTACAATAAGTCTTATAATTTGATAAAAATCACACAATATCCAACAGTATAAAACTTTTTATAATCTTTGAGTAATTGTTAAGAGAGGGAGAGTTGCAAATTCAATTTGACATCATATTTCAAATCTGTAAGATGTTAATACTCTATTTAAGCATTAAATTATGGATAGAATGAATGGCATAAATCAAAAATTTATTTATCTTTATCCACCCATCTAATTTGATATTGATTTTATTGAAAATTGAATGTATCTATCAATATTGTCTTCATTATCAATTAGGATATTTCTACAATTTCTTATTTACATTTATAATTCTTGTCTAATTACATATATTCTGCCACCAATGTTACTGCAGAACCTACTTTTTCTATCTTTTTAAATTGACTAAATTACTATCCTTTATCCTCATGATGATCGATACAACCTATTTGATTATTTGTATATTTGATATCATTATGATCATAAAGAATTAAATCATATTAATTTAAATCCACATCATTAATAAATATCAAATCATCAACATTGAATAATTCAATTGTCTCAAAATGAGATCCAAATGATTGTCTATTATAATTAATGATTGGTGCTGTTGGGATATTAAATTATGTCATATGATAGGCTAAAAGAATTGATCCAACACACGAATCCATGTCAGCTGTTGGATTGCCTAACACCAATTACTTTACATTCTAAAGCAATTTGATATTTCTTAAAAATTGATTAATCATTATAATATATATATATTTATAAAATACATATATAAATTTAGAAAATGTCAAATATTGAAGAATTCATAGATTTAATTAGTTATGCACCTATAGATGTAAGAAGGGCCTTCAGTAAAGTCCGAGAGTTGGCAAATTTAGAAAAAAAATATGAAGAAACTTTAGAATCAACATAAAACCTAGTGTTTAAAGTGAAATCAGTAGATTCATCAGGAGAAAATGGACAATTTATCTTATAATTGAAAGAGTAAATCCAAAGAAATCATTTATAATTGCTTGCTTTACATAGAGAAAGAATTGCAGCTTTAGAAATTATTTAATAAAATTATTAAAAATATATAGCAACACTTGATATTGAGGGAGAAAAATTTTTGGAAGAACTAAAATAGTTGCCAAGAGAATAAGAAGATATATCTCGTAAATCTCAAAGAGATGTAAAGGTTGAACCTCCTGTTATGGTTCAAAAGAGTGACAAGATTAAAAAAACTAAAAGACCATTATAAGATGAATAAGTTGAAGAAGCTTAATAACATACATATTGTGTTTGTCTACAACCTAGTTATGGAACTATGGTTGCTTGTGATTCAAAAAATTGCTAAATAGAATGGTTTCATTTATCATGTGTAGGATTAACTGATGTTCCAGATGAAAAGACTAAATGGTTTTGTCCACATTGTAGAATGATGAGATGATATATTGTTTTTTAATTAAACAATAAAATACAAAAAGAAATCCAAAATTTTATTCCTCTTTTAAATATAGGAAATAACCTTTTTTATTCATTTATTACTCTTTGCATTATGGATTATATCAATATTCTTTTCATTAGCTTCCAATTGTTTTTAATATAATAATTTTATTATTAATTATAATAATTAATAATAAATTAACTCAACCCACTCCATCTTAAGCAAATTCTTTATTATCATTAAATATTCAGAATTATTATTATTTATAATTTTTTAATTTTATATTTCATTATGGTGATATATATTTTCACCATTAATATGTTATTATTAATTAATATATATTAAAATGTAGTTATTTAATTTTAATACCTAAATTTTACAATACTTCTCTTAAATAAAATAGAGATTTATTTATTTTGACATTATCTTATAGTTATTACATTCTATTTTAATCTTTCAACACAAGCTATGTATATAATATTAAATTCACATTAAAAGTTGAACTTTAACTATTTAAAGTATATATTTTATGAACTCTACTTAAAAATTTTATATTAGCTTAGATATTCAATTTCACTAAAATCAGATGAAATTTTTGTGAATTTATTTTTCAATAATAAAGATCATTTAAATTTCAAATTTATTTTGAGTAATTAGCCATTTATTGTCTTGAATTAATTGATTCAAAATTCATATTTTTTCTTTATGTTTTAATTTTGGAACTGGAATAACAATCATTTTAATAATATTGTTAAAATTATTATTTTAATTCTCTATTAGAATTAAATCCAAAATTTCCTCATGCTATTTAATTATTCTTATTTCATCCTATTTTCTCTACCTCTTAAAGTATAATTATTCCTATTTCTCTATTCTCAAAAATAGCTAATGAATGAAGAAACTAAGGCATACAACTGTACATATTTGATACTTAATAATACTCATAAAAATATCACCAAATTATGATCTATCCACAATTCATTCAGTAGAGAGTGATATTAACCCATTTTTATTATTAGCAATTTATACCTATTCATGTTATCAACATTGTTAATTCAAGTCCAATATTTTTGTAAACCCATCCTAATGTATATATAAACTATCTAATTTTTTAGATATCCCTATTTAAATTACTAAGAGTTATTTTCAAGTCTTAAGGACACTTTTTTATCCATACTAAATATTGTTTAACCTCAAAGTTGAATTATTTATTGAAATTGAAAAAAAATTTATATTTTCTAATATCTCAATTTTGTATCTTAACGCTAAATTTTTGTTTAAATAAATTCACATCATTAAATTTAAATAAATAGTAATTTATAATAATTGGTAAGGGTTAAAGTATATTTTTAAGCTTATTTGTTATATCAATACCCTAAAACAATTATATTATTAAATGTATGATAAAAGAATCTAAATAAAGCTGACTCTCCCTATTATTATATAACTGATATCAAATATGTTTTAAGATACAATTTTAGATTTGAGAGATAAATTATGGTTCAACTTACTATAAAAAATAGTTATTTATTTATATTAATAATAAATATTAAATTAGTTCCTGAATTTAGTCTGAGAACATAACTTATTTTTATTTATAACAAAATAATATTATTTTATAATAATATAAATGAAGGCTTTTTATAATTCTATTTAAAATAAAATACTTTAAAAAATAAATTATTTAAATTTAATTACTTCAATAGAATCATGCTTCTAATTTTAAGTCAGATTCTTAAATTAATGATGAATTTTATTGTTAGGTAGTCTCATACTATTTTAGTAATTGAGACATTAAATCTTACAAATTATTTTAATGTACATCTTTATCATCCTTTGGTATAATACATTTAGATATTTTTATTTGTTTAGAGGAAGGTGATTTAAATCTCTTAGGACTTCTTCTAGGACTTCGTCTTGGACTTCTTTTTGGACTTGTTTTAATGAGTGCTTTAGATTAATTAAGTTTGTAAGATGTTTTTTTAGGTCTTTTAATTTGACTATTCTCTTCACTTGATGTTTTCTCATTTTAGCTAGCTTTCTTTTTATGTATATCACAAAAGAATTTGAATTGGCTTTCAATTAATTTTCCTATAATTTTAATAATAAAATTAAATACCAGTTGAAGAACTTTTCATGAGACATGTAAAATGAAATGCCTCTGGACATACAGCACAACATACAGTAGCTCCAGTTCTACTACATAAGAAACATTTCTAAATTAAATAATGTTAATTACAGTTTATTTTGATTTATTAACTTCTTCATCAATATTAGTAGGATCACATTATCCTTATTTGTTAAAGAAAACTAAATTTTAACTCCATAATCCACACATTTCATGTAAATCAAATTTATCATTTTGATTTCTATTAGATGGGATTTACAAAAGAGGACCTAAATTAGAGTCATTTGCTTCTAAACCACAAAAAATACAATTTCCTTCATCTTTTTTTGGATATTATAATTTTTAATAAGAAAACTTTTGTAATCTTCCAAATGTTATAATTTAATCTTTATTATTATTATCTTTATTATTATCCTTATTATTATCTTTGTTTTATTTAAATTTAGATTTTTAATTATCAGTTTATAAATCTAATTGAGGAGCACTTTGAATTTTTAATTAATTATTTTCTTTTTATTATTAGTTACTTTATTGTTATTGAAATACTAATAAATTTTACTATGATTATTATTGCTGATTATTTAATTAATTAATTATTTAATTATGTTAGTTAAGGTTTGTGGAGGTTTAATTTTTTTGCCCTCCATTTTATACTTATTTAAATATTGGAAAATATTTAGTTTCTTAAGGGATTCCTTTTTATACTAATTTTTAGTCTGTTTATTTGTTAATACATTCTTATTCATTAATATCCTCTATGATGAAAGTTTGTGGATTGGAGGGAATCATTTCTTTTAATTCTCTTAATTATTTATCAATTTCTTTATGAGTTTTATTGAAGAATTCTAGTATTTTGAGTTAATTTAATTATTATTTATCTAGTTATTTCATACTATTTGATTCATCCATAATAGCATTAACATGAAATCTTCTATCCAATTTTTCTTATTATTTTCTTTTTAGATAATTTGTAAATTTTTGAATAGTAGCTTTTGTCAAGGCTAATAATTAATCAGCATCAGAAATAGCTTATTCAATTTCTTCTGCTGCTTATTCTAAGTATAAATTCATAATAAAAGAATGATTATAATATAAAAATCAAATAATTGAAAGGAATTTAATGAATATAATTAATTATTTCAAAAAAAAGAATTTACAATAAAAATTAATTTTTAATTAAAAAAAGTCCATTCATCTTAACATAAGGCCTAGATACTTATTCAATTGAATTCATCTTATTATTATTATTATTACAAAGATAATATTATTTAATAAATGCCAATATAAAACTATTTCAATCAACTTTTCTATTCATCCTTTTCATAAATTTTTCAAATTCAAAAATTTTACGCTTACTATTTAAATTCTCATTTATGTTGTATGTTGATACATTTTAATGACTATTATCTTTATCAAACTATTTGGAAACTTTGTAATTATTAATATTAATTAGATTAATATCTTCCATATCTGTTCCTGTTTTTTATACTCAGCCAAAATATAGATCTTGTTACATTATACTCTAATCAATTCAATACTTCAAATGTATTATTGACACTTTTGAATAATAATGATTGTAAAAATTTTTAAATTATTTAGTCAAGTATGGTTGGTATTAACTTATATTATAGTCAAAAATACTCATTTCTATTATTGTTCATAGTGTTAATCATTTGATTGATGTTGAACAGTATATTCAACAGAAGAAATTAGATTTTTTTGTATTATTGATATGATTCTTAATTTTATGGAGATCTTCCCCTTTAATTGAATATATCTACAAAATTTGCTTCCTTGCTTCCTTTCTTTTTCAAACTTTTTTCTCAGATGGAATACAATTGTTTTAGCTGTTGCATATTTAATGAAAAGTTTCTAAGCAGCCTATATTAAACTTAATCCAGTATTATACTTCTTTAATTTTAAACCCTTCCTTGAATACAAGTTGATGTAATTGTTCTTTTGATTCTTAAGGGACTTTGATATAGGTTCTTTTATATTCCTAAAACATTCCTGGAATTATATTATTTCGTGTTCTTAGTTCCTTTTTTTCAGGAGACAACAAGATCTCAGAATCTGCCTTGAGGGAAAGTACTTCCTAATGAAAACTCTCAGATTTATTCATTAATTATATATATATAAGATCTTTTCAATCATTACTTATATATAAACAGTCTATTGATGCGTCATAATTAGAATAACTTAAAAAAAACTATACTGATATCTTGTTAAACTATTCATTTGATAACGATAAGCAAATTTACATAAGATTGATGGATCTATAATGAAAATTTCTTAACACAATTTCTATATTTATGATATTTCTTTATTTAATTAAGTGCTAGAGATATAATTTAATTTAATAAAAATACTAAATTAATTAAAAACTTGTAAGCTACAAAAGAAAAAAATATCCTAATTTACAATTAGGAATCCTTTTATTAACTTTTAAATTCAATCAATTTCTTACTCTCTAAATTTAGATTTAAGAATTATTTATGATTTTGTTGATAAATTATAAATAGTGAAAAAAATTTATAATGAATTCTTTTTCATTTTCATTAACTCAAACATTACACTCTTAATAATTTTCATATGACTTAAAAAAGAATGAGATCATTATTATAAGATAATAAATGAAAACTTAATTTAAATATATAGTATTCTATCATTTATATTAATTATCATCAATCTCCATAAAATCTTATTGTTGATTTGGATGAAATTGTAATTTCCCAAAAACAAAGCAATTTTCTTATTTGATGAAACAACAAATTTATTTTTATAAAAATTCAAATAATCAAGAACATCTATATTTTAATACTTCATTGTGATTCTTATTTCAATTAATTTTACATAAATTAATACACAACTATTTAATGTAAATGAATATTACCCTTTCTTTTTTAATTAATGAAGTTCACAATGAAATAATTACTAAATTCCTTAAAATCATAATCTAACATAAACATATTTTTTTTTTTTGTACTTCAACCATCCTTAAATTATAAAAAGTAGGAAAGAGTTTAAAAATAATCTTAAATTGACTGCGAACGTTTCTCTTAAGGATTATTAGTAAATTCACCAATCTTTTTTACAAAAATGATAACATATATCAAATTTCAGAATATGAAATTGTCATCCTGTCTTTTTAGTTTCTTATTTCCTATTTGTAAAAGTATTTTTATTTATGATACTTTAAGTAAATAATTATAAGATTTACAAATTCTTAGGAAGCTGGATTGACTTCTTTAAAATTTAGAATATTTTCCTTTAGAATTTGTTTTTCTATAAAAAAATAGTTGATTATATATAAATTATAGATTCCTATAATTAAGAAATGATATTGAATTGTTTAGCATGGTCAAATGTCATCTAATCTATTTTTAGAATGAGAATAATTGAGTAATAGAAATTTTGAAGGCAGAAATTATAACTAATTTTGTTTATCTATACTCATCTATTTCTAATTATTTATTAATGCTTAAAGAACATATTATCAAGAAGATTTAACATTTCATATCTATTTTTATGATAAACTATGTAAAATTTTAAGATGTTTTATTTATTTAATAAAATATACAATAAATTAATTGAAAAAATATATAATTAAATGAAAATAGAAACTTTTCAGAGAATAGTGGTTATACATATATATATATTTTGAAAATAATCTTTTTTTTGTTTAAATGTAGTTATATGTATTTTTAGATTAATTTGGATTAATTGATTAATATAGATTGTGATATTGAAGAAGAAAGAGTTATTGGAAATTGGAATAATAAGGATATGAAAAGTATTATGTATGAAAATATAAAATTAATAAATAATATAAATCAATTTAGTTAGGAAAACAATACATTATTCGAATGGATATGCTCTCTTTTTCTTGTGTACGACCACATACTATCTTTTCTAAAACATATTACTTAAAAGTAATAGAAGATGAGGTTATAATTTCTGCAGTAACTTAATTATGTTATCTATTTAGTTCAACAATTTCAAGAATCCAAAATATAAAATAGAACTTAAATTATCAACTTAAATAGTTTGGAAAATGGGGAAATAAAATTTAAAAGCATTTGGAATATTTTATCAGAATAAAATCAAATATTTTGAAGCTTAACATGTTTATTTGGAATAATTAAAAAAATTGATTGGAGGACGAGTAATCTATAGAAATATGGCATCTTTTTATGAACCAATATAATTTATTGGAGAAGGAATGTCAGCAAAAGTATATTAATTGTTAAATTAACAATTTTAGGTATTTCGAAGTATAGAGAAATAAACCAATAAGGTTGTAGCAGTAAAAATGATTAAACAAGAGTTTGGGAGAGAAGAACAGGCTTTAGTAAGTTTTTAAATAAAATTTAATTAGGACATAGTCAAAACAGAAGTAAAAATATTGTAGTCACTCAATCATCCAAACATAATAAAAGTGCTTGAAGTTTATGAAAATGACTAGACTTTTTGGATTGTATAAGAGTTTGTTCAAGGAACACCTTTAAGTGAAATTTTAAAATAAAAACTACCAACAGAATAGATAAAGATGATAATGATCGTATATAAACATGATATATCAATAGGGTTTATTGAATACTGTAAGTTATTTGCAATCACTAAGAATTGTACATAGAGATATTAAACCAGAGAATATTATAGTATAAAAAGATGGTTCAATTAAAGTAATTGATTTTGGATTTGCAGCAAATTTGAAATTTGGATCTGTAAGTAGTGTATGTGGGACACCAGGTTATTATGCACCTGAAGTACTTAGATAAAAAGAATCAAGTTTTAATTCTGATATGTTCAGTGTTGGTGTTGTGTTATTTAATTTGTAATTATATATATCTATATTAGAATTACAAATCAACCTATGCTTAAATCAAAGATGTACAATCCTTAATAATTTGTGGCAGATGAGGAAGCAGCTGATTTATTGAAATAAATATTGGAAGTAGATCCAGCAAAACGATTTACAGCTTAATAAGCATTATAACATCCTTATTTTAAAGGATTTTATTAAATAAATGAAAAATAAGATAATAATTATTCATCTGAACATCAAATATTACAATAACAATTACAAATTAATTAATAACAACAATATTAACCAAAAAAAAGTAATAAAAGTTTAGATGCTAAAACAATCAAATCTCTTCGAACTACTAACATAATGGATTAATGATTTTGATATTGAATTAGTAGTTGTACTATATGTTTATAGATTTAATATTAAAATCTTAATTAATTTCAATTCTATATAAATATATATATATATATATATTTATGATAAATAAATAACATGTTTTACAAGATCACTTATTTTACTTTTTTTATTATTTCAATTAAATTTCTCTATTATTATTAATTAAAATACTTCTCTTATTGTCATTATTTTTAAGTGTTTAATATTAAAATGAATATATTAGATTATAAAAAATATATTTCACCATAATACAGATCATTGTCACTATTTGCTAAAAAGAAAATAAAAATAAAAGGTAGATCAATTAGTTTTGAACCTTAAAATCAATTAAATATATTCAATATGAAAGGATTGATATTTTAAAAGGATTCATTAAGAAGAAAAAGTTGTTATTGTATTGAATGTGGAAGTTTAAGTAAATTCTAATATAAATATATGAATCTTAAACATATACCAAATATGAAAAAGAAAATTCAAATTTAATTAAGAGCTGAAAAGAGAAGATAAAGTAATATATTTATATTAAAATCAATTAGCTAAGAACAGTACATTTTACAAATATCGTACAATTATATTTGATTAAGTAAGAAGAAATAAAATTGAATAATAATAAGTTGAATCAGTAGAAGCAACTCCAAAAGAATCTACTTGCCTCAAAGAATCAATGCATAGATTAAAAGAATATTTTGATAAATAAGAAACTCAAAAAATTGAAATTCAAAATAAAACTCGAAATTTTCGCTATTTTGGTAATAAAACACCATTAAGTTCTCCTAAACATTATAAATCTCCTCGGAATAAAGAATCTATACCTTATCTTAGTTATAGAAGAATTGAATTGACATAATTAAAACCATTAAAATTTAGTGATACTCTCAAATCATTTTAAACACACAAAAAAACCTTATCAACTTAATCTTGAATTATATATATTATACATAAGTAAATAAATTCAACAACATGAGTAATACTTGTTATCAAATAAATTACATTATTCTTATATTTAATCTTTTTATGGTGGAATCCAATATGATTGTTTATTATTATGAAAAAATGTAAGTCTCATATTTACAATCAATCCATAATTATAAGGATGATAAAATTTTGGATAAAATTTTAAATATGTAATTTTATCTCTTTTTGTATGTTCCCAAGTTGTCTATCCAGTAACAATTAACATAGTATGATATAATAATAAAGCACCTGTAAAAATACCAAATCCAAATGAAATTGCTCCAAATAATAATATCACAAAATATTAATATTAATATTTATTATCCTTTTGTTCTTCTTCATAAATTGAATAAAGACTTAATTGTTTATTAAACTAAAATAAACTATCAAAACATAGTAAACATTAAAAAAATAAAAACAACCAAAATATTCTATGATTTAATTCACCTATGCATCCTCCTACCCAAAAACAATGATGATCATATTTTGGTATACATTTCTTACATTTTGTGCAGTGTTTAGTTCTAAATGGTTAAATTATCTTGCATTCCTAACAAATATTTCTTATAGGTATTTATGATTCTTATTAAGAATTATCTCTTTGTTAAGTTGAAATCGATAATTATGATAATTCCAAATCATCATCACCTTATAATGGAATACCTGATGAATCACTACATTTTATATAAAAATATGCAGCTAATATTGCTTCAATCAATAATCTAATTCCAATTGATAGAATTAATTCATTCTAAAATAATGTTAATATAAGAAAGCCTGAAAATTCTGTTGTAAATAGAAACCTTTTACAAGCTATTCCTATATCTTTAACTTCATTTGGAACAACCATACTTATTTATATTTATATATAATTATCTTATATAATACTATATTTTATATGATTTTTAATCAAAGCAATTATAAAATTTATATATAATAACTAATATTTATTAAATTAAAAAATACTTCAACTTTTCTTTTGATACTAAAATTGAATATCATATTTGATTTAATTGGTTTAGTAAATGCTTAATTGAAGTATTTATAGAAATTAATAATCTAAAGAAATATAATTTTAGGTAATACCATTATTTAAAAATTTCTATCAATATTTTTGATTTAAATATATTTAGAATGTATTTTACGTTTTAAAAATTATATTTGTAAAATAAAAGATGGATTTTCTTGGGATCAGAAACAATAGATTTATCAAATATAAGAATAATTTAGATTAAGATGTTACTTTCAGAGATGAATTTGTCTTAACATTAGATGCTGTGTCTCAAATAAATGTACCAATTACATAAAATTTTAAATTGATATCAACAATAAAACACTCACAAAGAAAAATAAACTATGATTGACATGAATTTTTTATTTATATAAACAACTTAAAATTTATTGATTCTTTTAAATACATTCCTACTTCCAAATAAATATAAATTTGATTATCAATTTGAGAAGTTTCTTATTTAGATAAAAAGTAAAAGAAATAAGAAATGAAGTAGACTATTAATAAAGTTGAATGAAAAAGATGGGAAATTAATATATTAGATTTATAGAATAATTTGTTAGTTAAATTATTGTCTATTTTATTCAATATTATTTTAATATTGGAGATTTTATTATAATTATATAAAATAAAAAGAGAATATTAAGATTTGTAATCATTAATGTTATTTTCTCTTATGGATATGTAGATTTTATAACAGAATAATGTATTTGTTGAATAAGTTTATAAATCATTGATTAGATAGGAAAATTAATATTTTTTTTTTAAAGAAAATATGATTTCTTAAAATGAGTTTCATTCATCATGATCCACATGAACTTATTAAATACTCTTAAAATATTGAACAAAATTAATGAGAGAAAATTTTTGTTCTTCTCTTTTAACTTATTTAAGTTATTATCTTAAGGTTTGTTTTTTACCACCTATAGTATTGCCCAATAAATTAGTAATTTAACTCTATAGATGAGGTAATTCAACTCTTGGATCATATGGTGGTTCATCACCATCAGTAAATGAATCTTCTAATTTCTATTTTAAGGATTTGAAATCATTAATCATACATTTATCTACACCTCTAATATCAGGATCACTTGTTGTTAGAGTCTACTTCATATCATTACCAATTATAAGATAAAGTAATAGGAGTAATCCATCAATTTTAGAAGTCAAATCAAATGGTCTTCTATCTTCTACATCAAGAGGTTTATCACCTCTAATGATTGATAATTTTTCAGCCAATCTACCTATAGCTTCAATAAATTCATGAAAATTCATTTAATAATGTTTTGTTGAATAAAGTTCATCTTTTTATGTGATCATAGATTATAAATAAATTAAGTAACATTCTCTTTCACTAAGATCATCACAAATTAATTTAGATTACACAATCCAATCTTTAAAATCTTATACAGATATGTAATCATATTTATATAATTATTTGTCTTTCTTACTCAATCTACTTATATATTTAAATAAAGATTTTAACATTGCTAAACGATCATTAAGAATAATATCACATTTTTAATTCCACAATCTACTCTTTCTCCACATTTAAGCTTAATCAAATTTGGAAAAGTATTCTTAAGCTTATTTATTGATTAAATTAATGGCTTCACTCATTGTTGTACATATACCTTATCTAATAAATTTATCATTGCACATTCTTATCATGATTTCTAAAAGTTAACAACGAACCAATCCTTTATCAAATGCTTATGGAAATTAAACATCTTTTGCACCAGCTGTTGATGTAAAACTTATATCTATATCATTTGTTTTATAACCATCTAATAATGATGTTTGAAGTAAAAAATCAATATAATCTTATATAGTAATACATGGAATTGGTGTATTAAGTGAACCAGATGCATGATATTTATAACAATGAAATAATTGACGATAAAGTATTTTAAGATTATCTTTTATTTCAATCAATTCAGTATCTTTTACTAAACGAGTGACTTTGGAATTTTAAAAATCAAATTCAAAACATTCATCTATTAAATTAGGTGTATCTGGTTAAAAATGTTTGAATATAGAATTTTCAACTGACCAACAATGTTTTTTTATGTTAAGATAAGGAGAGAAATCAAATTTAGCTAATGGTTCTCTAGGTTTACATTATACCATTGGCATATATTTATCAAATAATTTTTATTTATCATTTGTATAATATACATTAACTTAATCCATAATATTTCCATCTACTAAAATTTCATCATTGTATAAAAATGGTATTGATTATATATTCATTTATTTTATATTTTAATCTAATGCTGGTTATTGAATACTTAAAATAGGATTTGTAAAGAAATAATGAATTTCTTTATTTGGTGGACACATTTTAATATAAAAGAATTCATTATTTAAAAATGTCATTAAAAGAGGTCTATATTCTTCAAAATCAAAATGAATGAAAATAGGTTCATTATATAAACTACCAGATTTATGAGCAGTCCATTCAAATTTTATTTCTTACCATCCTTCACAAATCCAACAAGTATCAAGTCTATTAATTTCATTAAATTTTTATTTATTCAATTTTGTAGATCTAATTTTTCTTGATCTACTATATGGTATAACTAATATATCTTCTCTCTTTATTATTAGATTCTCTTTTTTTGGTTCATCTAATAACTTAAAATATTATGGTTATTTATATAATAATTATAATTTATCTTATCGTTATTTGAATTATTAAACATTATTAATTAAAAATCCATTAGGATTTACAAATAATTCTTGTTGATTACCTTCAAAATGGAAACCATAAATTGTTTCATTTTTTTGAAGTGCTTCTGCAATTAATTAAGCTTAAGAACTTGTAAATTTATTATAAGAAAGATCAACATGTAATAATTCATTATATGGACGTGATATTGCTTTATTAATTGATTAAGCACATTCCAAAGAGGCTATAGTATTATGAGAGAGATCAAGTATTTTAATACTAGTGTTTTTATACATAGCCTTCCAAATTATAGTACCTGCACTACCATTAAAAAAATTATATCCTAAATATAATTCCAAGAGACGTTATGTTTATTTAAGTAAATTTGATATGGCATTACAAGCACACTCTGTAATTTAATTATTGTTTAAATTAATACATTATAGAGTATTATTTGTTAATAGATGTTTCATAATTATTTGACATCCTAAATCTCTAATGTTATTATTTTCAAGATTCAATTTATAAATTTAATTCTTATATGTAAAAGCCATCAATACTTCCATATGCATATAATTAAGTTTACAATTTTATAATTCTAAATCCTTTAAAGTAGTAGGAAATGTTAATAGTATGTTACGTAATTGAATTGGAGTAAATTAATTATGATTTAATTACATTACTTATATTTATCTACTTTATTATGTAAGCATTGCATTAGAAAATGCATTACAATCTTCACCATTCCTTAAAGCATGACTTACATTAGCATTTGTTAATTGTAGTGTATTTTATATTAATCCAAAAGTTTTTGGCATTCTTTCAGGTTGTGAGAAATTCAAACTCAAATAAAGATTATGTGGTTATTATTTATATAGTTTTGTGTAATCATCTAGTTTTTAAGAGTGTCTAACGCTTTTCAAAAAGTCTTAAGTGCTTATGGCAGACAACTATTTGCTTATGTAAAATGGATATTTTACTTAGCTAATTTCATTTTATAGAAATAATTAAATCGATCATTCCCAATTGATTTTATACCAGGATTAGTTTTACATTTAAAAGCTAAAGGTGGCTTTTAATTAATTTATTGATCTTCCTCATTATTTACTTTATTTATCAAATCCTATTCTTAATCCATGAAACCCTACCAATCCAAAATTTCCACTTTCATCAGATCTTTCTACATTTCTATACTCTCATTCTTCTCTTGTTCTTAGTCATATCTCTTTTGAAATGGTTATTTCTTTTTTTTCTACAAGTTGCATATTTATTTAGTCTAATCAATATATGATTTAGTTATTTCACTCTTGTGAAGAAAGAGTAATTTTCTATTAGCTGATTAACTTGATGTACCTATAGTAGTAAGTTCAGCATATTCATCCTTCATATTAAATAAAAAAATATAATCAAAGTTCAATTTTAATCAATCAAGTTTTACAAATACTCTGAATCTCACTATTTTCAGTATTAAACAATAACAAATTTGATTTAACTTATATTGAATATTCAAATTTGTTAAATATACTAATTAAGTCTATATTAAATAGGTTATACTGTGAATATTTAAATAATTTATATAAACTAACTTGATTCAATTACTGGAATATAAGAATTATAATCATTATCTATAATCATGCATAATTATTATGTACTTATTGAAATTTGAAACACTAGTAGATTTTTTTATAAGGAATTTAATTGTTTTCATTAAAATAACTAATATAAGAATAAATAAATGATCAAAAATAATAATATCAATTAATTTTTATTTATTGTTAACACACTTCTATCATCATTGTTTTTTATTACTTTTAACACAGAAGTTTCTATGATAATCAAGAATCTAAATTGAAATGTATATAATAAATTGCTTGGATCAAATAAATTTAGAATAATTCAAATCACATCTAAGAGATTATTGATAATTATTAAATATTAATATCCTTTTTTTTCTTATTAAAATAGTAAAATAAATTATATATCTAGTGTTTTTACTTTTTTAATGAAAACCTTTTATCAAAATAAATCTAATTATTTCAATCAAAATATCATAAAATTTAAATATTTTCATTCCTATATACTATTGCTTACATTATTTAATATTCACAATCTAATCCACTTTTTCTTCTAGAACTCTACAAAAAGTAATGTAGTTATTGAGATTTATATAATTTTACAATTCTTAATATTGATATAGACAATATTTGTTTTTGCTGTAATAATCTTTAAAAGATTTTTTAATAGAACTAACAGAACATATAATTAATGTTTGTTATGTAAGGCCTTGTTTTACATGGATAAATTTAGGTTTATAATTATTTCATTTTTATTTTGATTTTTGTCATTAAATAATGATATTGAAATATTTGAGATTATTATATAGTATTTAAAAAAAGAAGACTTATTTCATTTTGACTTTTGAAACCATTTTAACTTCTTATAATCTATTTTATTTTCTTAATTCTTCTGAAATTTATTGATGAGTATTATAAATCTTTATTTATTCTAATACATGATAAATATTAATTTTAATTAAAGATAAATGGTTTATTCATTAAATCATCTATTTTATGAAAAAGAGAAGATAATATATATTTTAAATATGTTCTCTTAGTCTATAAAAATGATTTTGTTTAATTGAATAAATATATTGTATTATATTTATAGAATATGGATAGAATTGATTAAGGTTTAAGATTGGAAAAATAAATGATATTGAAATACAAGAACCAAAATTTCAAAATTGCCCAGCACTTTCTTTTAATAATTCATCATCGTGTTTTTCATCGTAATTCTTTTCTTATTTAATATTGAACAAGGCTTATATCAAATATTACTTTTATTAATCACTAATATTCAAAGATAGTAGATTAAACTCATTCATATGCATTAAATTAGTTTCAGTTATTTTCATCCCTTCAAGAGTGTGTAAAATAAAATCCGACTTAGTTTATATAACAAACACTTTACCCCAGATAATTTCCATAATTCATCTTATAATCTACGAGAATATTTGATAATTGGAAGTTTTGTTTACTATTATTATTTTTAATCAGGTGTAGTAGGAGCTGTACGATGATGTTTACGTTATGTATTCCATTTTTTTTTTTATCTGTCTGAGAAATCTGAACCTCTTCTTGATAATGGATTAGAAGAAGTAGTTATCGAACTAAACAATTCTAGTGGTTATCCAACTTCCATTTTCTCTCTATTAAGATCTTGAGGAATATAATTAGGAATTATAGGCCCTTAATAGTTTGAATTTGATTTATAAGGAATTCTTAATAAATTTTAAGTATTGGGTTCCTCAATAATCCATTATTTTTCATTTTATTATTTAGGTATTCTAAGAAAAATTAGTATTAGAAAATACCTGCGTTCTTAATCATTATGAAAGAATGGACACTCTTTTTTAATGCAATTAGGTTATGCACAAGGTTTAGTTTTATAGATTAAGGGATGATATTCATATTCTTTCCATCCATGACAGTTTGAACAATTCTCTTAATCAGAACAACCTCCTTAATCATACCTTGAAATTTGATCTGTCTTATTCCAATTAGGACATTCTTTAGGTTAAAGTAATTAAGGATCTCTTCTAAAATCTTATGCATTATGAGCATAAACACAACTGGCTCTATCATGTCTTTAATATATATTAATGTATTACCCTACTATATAAGGACACCATATAGTTTTATAATGAAACATCCAGAATTTCTTATCTTGTACCAATTATTCAAGTTTAAGAGGAAGTCTCAACTCATATTCATTATGTGCAAATGAACAATAGATTCCATATTCACAATCCTTATTTTATACACAATATTTGCTCTTATATCTATTTGGATGGTACACTTATTCTACTTTGTTGTGTGAGAATACACACAAATCTCCATTAGGACATTGCTCAAACTAAGGACAAATTTGACACCTTAGGAATCATTAACAGTATTCTCACTTATATTTGAATTGATGAGGATCACGTCGACGATCAGATTCATCATGATAATATGGACAAAACTTTTTATGTGTACTCGGATGTTATTAAGTACAAGGTTATGTTTTAAATTGAGCAGAATCTATTTTTCTTTGCTAATCTAAATTTGTATAAGAATTTTCATGGGAGCGTACTTTTCTTAATTGCATTGAAATATATATATTAAATTTATTTCATATAAATTTAAAACTATCATAACATATATTTTCATAATCTCTCTCACTCTCATAAATTTTATAAGATTAACATAAATTTTAATTCTTATTTGAACAACACTCATATAAATTACTTACTTTACTTATTTAATAATTTTGATATTTATATAAAAATAAAAAAACGAATATATACATCGAAAAATATAGATTTAAAATTTCATATCCCCATGTTTAACATAGCAAATTTATAATCTAGGTAATCAACTGAAATTTTACAATAGCTTGTGTAGATGTTTAATATAATTAAATAGATATTGATTAAATTAAAAACTGATCTTAAAAATTGGATAATAGATATTGAAGGAAGAAAAGAACAATTTACAATCAATTTATAAGTATCTTCAAAATTATCTCCTTTCTACATATGCATGTAAAAATAAAAAAAGACTTCTGCATCATAATATTGACATTAGCTAGAGTAATAATGTTTCTAATTGCTTTTTCTCTGAAGAACCATTAGAATAAATAGCATAGGCATTTATAAGTATTTTCCATACTCATTGCCATATTCACTGTTGTAATAATAGGAGACATGATTGATTATATGAAAGAAAAATAATTTAAATAATTATATTTAGAATATAAATAATTTTATTTATAAATTATAACTATGAGAAGAATAATTAAAAAAAACTATACTATAAATATAAATTAAAGTGAATCTTCTTGATCTATTAGTGTTTATTTCTAAAGAAATAATCTTTAAATAATCTTTGCAGTTGAAGAATATGATAAATTGAATATAACATTTTTTTCGATTGAATATATAAATATAAACCATTTATAATTATAATTGTATAACAACTAGTAATACAATAAGTCTTCATTTATGCTTAATGCAAGTATTTCATAACTGATTAATTAACATTTTTATAAAACATGTTCTGCATCTATTAATCATTTGATGCCTTACTTATATTTTAGTTGTCTAAATGTATATATATATATATTAAACTAAATATTGAGACAAAAATAACAATAATATATAATAACATTATCATAATTTAGTCTATTATATATTATGTTCCTCTTTGTTTTTCATAAATATAATAATATTTGATAATCATTAGTGATATACGATTGAATTTTATAATTTAATATTAGACAAATAGTTTATGGAATCAAATTATTTATAAAATTTTATTTAATTCATTTTTAGTGATTTTCTCACTCAATTTAAGTGATAAGCAAAAATATGATATTCTTATTCGTTATTATTGAATTTCCTTGAATTAAAATATCATTTCATGCTCACAAGATAATAATCCAGAGAATAAATGTCTACTTAAAAGATAAAGCAACAAAATTCTTATATTAATTCAAGTCATTCAACTGAATAATCAGAAAATGTCTTAATTGAAATTTTAGAATTATTAGATACAGGAAATAAAGTCTAGGTAGAGACTGATTATCTTGAAATTCCTTTAGATCCTTAATTGAAAAGAATAGTTGATTATAATAATTGTTATAATAAGGAGTTATTTGACTCTTTAATCAATGACCAAATAGATTTAGGTAATTGTCTACTAAACCATCAAATCAGAGATTGGGTAAGAGGAAAAATGGTTGATTGGATGATTTAAGTATTCGCCTCCATTCAATCCAAAAATGAAACTACTTTTTTCAGAGCTGTAAATTTGATGGATGTTTTCCTGAAGAATTCTTAAAATTACACTGATTAAGATCTTTATTTAATAGGTGTCACTTGTATATTCATTGCTTCTAAGATTGAAGACATTAATTGTTTAAAAATTAAAACTATAACTGAAAATCTATCACATAATAAATTCTCATAATATTAAATCAAATAAATGGAATCAATAATATTATAAACTTTGAATTATGATATTAATTTTCCAACTGTTTATGATTATTTATAATATCTAAGATATTAATTATTTGGATTGTCTGAAAAGTATTGAATTAATAATATATTAGTTAATCTGTCATAGTCATTAATGAAACTGCTGATTATATTCTAAAAATGTGTTGTCATGATTCATAATTAATGTAATATAAATAAATGCTTTTGGCTGCCAGCATTTTAGGATATACAATTTATAATTATGTAGAATTACATTTTTCCAAATTAGGAGAAAAATTAAAAAAATAATTATTATATACAGTAAATTTATTAATAATATCATTTAGTAAAATAATCTCTTAAGAATTGGATAACTTGAATTAGCTGATTATTTGAATTGTCTTTCAAAAGTGGAAGAATTAATTTAGTGTTTTCACTCCAAGTATCCACTCTATAACAACTTAAAACAATTTAATTGATTTTTAATAATTATTTATTATCTTTTTATTAAATTTAATAAATAAAATCATACAAATAAAATATATATCTATAATTATCAATTTTAAGATTAATTTAAATAATAATAATAAAGTATTATCTATTAATTATAATAACTAATTGATTAGATTAATATATATTATAAAATTTTAATTAGAATTTAATGGAAATGAATATATATATATATATATTGAATTGAATGAATTATTTTAGATTTTTCATTACCAAAATCACAAGTTTATGGAATTATAATATATATATTACTATAGATTACTATTCATTTAATTTATGGGTGATTTAATATAATAAATTATAGAATTTTATTGAATGAGTAAGGATAGTGTGCCTATGTTCAAGTTTATTGTAGTTGGAGATCAATGTAAATGGATATGTCAGACTTAGCTGTTGGCAAGAGTAGTTTTGTTAAATAATATTCCGAAAGCTAATTTATAGAAGGGATGAGTAGAGCAACAATTGGAGTGGAATTTATTAAGAAATTAGTAACAGTTGATAAACGTAGAGTGGAATTATAAATATGGGATACTGTATAAAGTTTTGAGTGATTGAATAGGCAGGATAAGAATAATTTAGAAGTATGATAAAGAGTTTTTATCGTGGAGCTGCAGCTGTGTTTGTGTTATATAGTATCAATTAAAGAGATTCATTTGAGAAGTTATAAGATTGGTTAACAGAATTACATGAGAGTGCTCATGAAGAAATTGTCAAAATCCTTGTAGGAAATAAATCAGATATGGAACGTAATGTTTAGAAAGAAGAAGCTGAAAAATTCATGAATACAAATAATTTTAGTTTGTTTTTTGAAACATCTGCAAAAACTGGAGAAAATGTAGAAAAAGTATATATATCCAAAATAAATATCTAAGGCATTTGTCGAAGCTGTTAAATTAGTGATCATGAGAATGTTTACTAGTGATTCATTTAAAAACTCTATCAAAACTACAAAAAAAACTCCAGCAAGTTCGAAATAGAATACCAGTAGAAGTGATTAACCAATTTCAGATATTACATCATTCCCCACAAAACCAATATAATTGTAATCCAATCACACTTAAGAAAATAAACATAAAAAGAAGGAATGTTGCTGATTTTTAAATTTGCAATTAGAATGTTATTTTATATATATCTATTAAACTTATTTATTTGCTGGCACTCAATTTGATTAAATCTTAATTTATACAATATATGAGTTTGTAATTACTCATATATAAATATACAAGTGATTTAAGATTTCTTGAATCATATAATATTTGATTTGGAATCCATAAATTTAATTATCATAATTATTTTATTATATTTAATTATTATCTGGATAAGTATTAATATTATTATATTGATTTATAATCAAAGTGATTATTAAAAACTTAAATTAAACACTTTTTTGTTTACATGAGAAAGTTATCAAAATTAGAAAGAGAATATAATTATACATAATTGTTATTTGATTCCACATAATTTTGAGTCTTATACTTAAAATTTTGAATAATTACTTTATATAAATATAAAACTTAAAAAGAATCAAAACTTGCTGATGTTAAATATAAGAAAATCACAAAAAACTTTTTTCAACTTATTTACTCTTTTTTCATCTTTGTATTACAAATAGAGTATTCAGGATTATTTGTCAATCTACTCCAATTCTCAAGAGATACCCTCAAATAGATCAAATAATAATAACTAATTTTATTATTATGAAATGTTAAACCCTACAATTCCAAAGGGTATAAAAAATTGTGGAACTTTCTAATAATTTGCAGAATTCATTATTTAAGTGATAAATTTAACATAAAAATATGTAAATCATTATTTTTATTTGTTAGACCATTTTTGTGAATAGCTTAAAAGTAGATCTTACATTTAAGGAATATTTATAAATATCATAATTTTAAGTTTTTAATAACATATCTAATATGATAAATATAATTTATATTTTAAGTATTTTCTTATAATTGAATTTACTAATACATAAAAAAGCAAGAGGACCTAATGAATATCTTAGATTTTATTTAAACTTATATTAACAATATTATTAGTTTATTAATTCTAAATTAATAAATATAAATTAATATAAAATTTCAGAATATTTTTTTATCTCATATTCTTCCATAAGTGGTATGTCATTGTTGACGTTGATGAGAATATTATATAAATTATTTGTTGATGATTAAATCAACAATAATGTTAAATAATGAAGAATAATTGATATAAAATGTATCTATATTATTGTTATTTATATTAATCAACCCCATCTGAATCTTCCTGGTGGGTAGAATGGTCCTGCTATAAATCTTTCTGATGCCAAATAAGCCTTGATCTAAGGAAGATTGGAAAATTCATCATGATGTTTCTTTATGTTTGCTTATGAATTGAAGACATCTGCATTGAATGCCTTTAAAGTTTCTTCAATTTCAAAAAGTTGGAAATCAACATAAGTGATATTATTTCCTGATGCCCATGTTTTTCCTGCCAAGAAAGCATTCAATTTTTCAATAAGCCAAAGAATTTCTGTTTTGAAGTATTCATCTTTCTTTGCAGCATATTCTTCTTCTGTTAAAGTAATTAATGTGAAAAAAACTTTCAATAAATCTTAGAGTACTCCCTTTGTCTGAGCGAGAGCCACTTATTCATCTGGAGTTGATCCTAATAAATCAGCTCTATTAGCTTTGTGTGCCAAATAAACATAAAGAGCACCACTTTCGAAAACCCATTTGTCTCCATCTTTAACGTAAGGCAAGTTCACAAGTACTTCATTATTAAGTGGAGGTTAAGCAACTTCGCCAAACCATTCTTCAGGTTTCACGTATCTTTTTTCTTCAAATGGTAAACCAAGGTATTCCAAATAGTATCTCACTAAAATAAGTATGATTTCATACATGGTTAACCAAGTCCTCTGATTCCCCAATATCCAAATAACAATTTATCTGCCATTATGTTAATATTTAATAACCCTAAATAAAAGTATGCAGATTATAAATTGCGAGATATTAGAATTTATCAAAATTCGAATATTCTTTTTCCGAATTCAATAGGAATTCAGAATTTTTCTATCTTTTCTGTCTAAATCTCTTCTAATTTTTAATTGTTAACCTGAAAACTTAGAAAGTCCTTCATTTCTAAATTCAATCCTCAATTGTTTTCATTCTATTATTAAAGTAATAAAGCTTAATCATTATGTAAGCATAAAAATAGAAAGGAACTTTCAAGCTATCACCTTGAATTCAATAAGAAATTCATATGGATATCCAATTTCTCACTTTTTATCCTTCTATAGAAGCAGGGAATTTGTATCTTCTTAAAAAAATAATAAATAAATTATTATAAAATATATATTCCTAAACTTATATAACAGTTTTATAATCTCATAAGAATTTTAGTATCGATTATAACGATGGGTAATAAGATGGGTGTTGATTTAAATTGCATAATTGATATGAAAATGTAGAATATCTTTTCCAAAACAATACTATTATTATTATCAATTTCTCTTTATTTAGTATTTTATATGTAAATTGACACTTAAAATATATTTCATTTAAGTTTGAAGAAGTTATAGAAAAAGTAGATGTGTAGAATATTTACAAATAAAATATTATAATTTTATTTTAGGAATTTAGAAATTCATAATAATATTGTTGATATAAATTTTTCACCACCATCTCCATCTTTTAATTGGATAAAATGGTTAAGCAATAAATCTTTCTGAAGAAATGAATCTCTTGATTTATGGTATTTCAGCAAAGGCATCATGATGTTTTCTCAGGTTTTAGAATTGATCCAAAATTCCTGGCTTATAAGCTTCTAATGTTTATTCCAATTCAAACTAAAAAAAATCAACATAGGTTAAATTATTCCCTGTTGCCCAAGTCTTCCCTTAAATGAATTTATTGAGTTTTTCAATTATCCACAAAACTTCTGTGTTGAAATATTCATCTTTCTTAGCTAGATAATCTACTTCTGGAAGAGCAATTAAGGATCGAAATGCTCTATATAAATCTAATAAGACTCCTTTGACTTATTCTACAACAACCTGCTCTTCATTTGTAGATCCCAATAAATCAGCCCTATTTGCCCTATAAGCTATGTAGATATATAGTGCTTGACTTTCAAAAATCCATTTATCACCATCTTTAATGTAAGGAAGATTGGCAAGAACTTCTTGATTTAAAGGAGGTTTGGCAACAGAATCAAACCATTCAGATTCAATTATATTGAAATTCTTCTAGGTATATGGGATTTCAACATATTCCAAGAGATATCTCACTTAAATATAAAATATTGGATACATGGTTAACCAATTCCTCTAATAGTCCAATATCCAAATTCTAATTAATCTTGCATTGTTAGTTATTAAATAAAGCAAAGATGATTCAATTTAATATGATATGCTCTATAGAATTAATCAAAATAGGGAATTATTTAAAAAAAGGAGGAATAAAATAGGTAATTGTAAATATTATGAAATATATTATTGAATTAATTGTCATTATAAAATTTATAATAATAATAAAATCCTCAATATATTTGTGTCAAAGCATTATGCAATCATCATCATCTTCGATTTGGCCTGGATCATTTAAATTCTTTACAGTCACATATTTTTCATATTGTTCTTATTTAGATAAGACTTTGATTTCCTTTTTATCTTTGAAATAAGTAAAAATTCTTACTTTTAGGTTTCTCTTGTAAGGATCTATATAATTCTTTAATTTTTAATTAGTCTTCTGCCTTAAGTGTTTGTAATCTAAAGAGGGGTAATTCTTAACCTTTTTCACCAGTAGGCCATTTCTTAATGCAATGAACATGATACCAAACCTTCTTATCAAATTATTAGCCTAGTTTTTAGTAAATTTCAATTTATACCTTCATCTTTTCTTAAAAATATATGTCCAATTTTTAATTCATGCTTGAATATGACAACATGACAAGTAGCACATTTAATTCGATTAGAGAGTGCATATTCACACTCAAGAAATTATTTCATCTTCATTTTAATTATTAAATAATTATAAATTGGTTTTAATCAATTTAAATAAGATAATTGTAAAAGTAATGAAATTTTTCATAGTGATATTTTAAATTTATTTCAATGAAATTATTTTAATATTATTTATTTAATTAAGCTATTCTAAATAGAAAATATTTATTAGAAGTAAGTTAAAGTTATTATATTACTTCTATTATATAGTATAGCAAATATAATATTAAATAACTTTGGAAATTCAAATATTTTTGCATATAGAATATTATTTATAGATGATATTTTTTAAAATTAAATTAAAATTTTAGAAGCCTATGTAATTAATTTGTTTTACTTTATTGATTAAATAATTAAATTTGAATATAATTATATATTAATTAATAACTACTCTTATATGGTTAAATAGATTATTATATAGGGTTTGAGTATTCAGATAATCAATATTGTTTCATTCTGAATTACACAATCATTCAAATGATTCACCAAAAATTAAAATAACAATTTAAATTATTTATTAATGATAGATGCTTTAATTTTATTTCATTTTCTTTCTAAATACAATATATGAATGTAAACAAATTTTTATTGAGACATCATCAATAGGGATTAGATTGTATGTTGAAGAAGGCTGTATTTGATTTAAAAGTTTAAATGAGTCCAGTATAGAATTTGGTAATTTTAATATTTTTTTCCTTTATTTACTAGTCTTTTCTAAGTTGATTGTCAGAATATACAAGTATTTGAATTACTCTTTCAAATTGTATATTACTTAATCTCTTAGAAAAAAGATTAATCTGATGATTCTAAATTTATCTGCTAATTTAAATTCGATTTATGAGATAGAAAGGAAGTCAATAATTTATTTTAAACAAATAAGAATATATGGTATCATCTCAGCAGATGGACAGTAGATCAATTTCAGAGTATTAGAATGTCTAAAGGGAATCTTAGAGTGATTTAAAAATTACTTAATGTCCCAAAATAGTTAAATAAAAGGGGAAAAAGTACATGAAGATTAGATTCAACACAAAGCAATAACTCTATAGTATGGTACAAAGATAGGGGATGAAAATAAAAGATGTATATTATAAAAGTTGATGAGATGTTTAGGCAGCCCAAATATTAGGTATCAAATACGCAACTGCAAAGACTATAATATTTCACTAAAGATAGAAGAGGAAAGCAAAAAAGAAATGTGGTGAGAGAATGTGTGGATACACTAAAATAGTTGGAATTAGAGTTTCACGATTGAAAATAATTTGCATAATTGCAAATGAGATTGTGCATTAATAAGATTACAATTTGTGATCAATATATATATGCTATGTTCTTGTTACTTACCATAAAAAATTTAATAAATAATTTTAATTAGAGGAACTATGAAAGGATTAATAAGAGAATATAAAGAAAATCAGTAAATTTTAAGTTAGTAGAGGGGATGTTCTTGTTTATTTGTTATTCTTACATCTTTTGTTTCAAATCCAGTAATGATAAAATTTTACATTACTTTCTTTAAGTTAGTTTACATTAATATATTAATATATGCTGATATATATATAAATGTAATATTCATTTATTGTTTGGCCATTTGATCTTCTTTAATAAATAATCAATCAGAATCTCTGGGTTATGCATTTTCAATGAATTTTGATTGATCCATGATACTTTAGGTGCACGATTATTCTTTTGTTTCCATGACACTTGGAATAACAAATTTTGACCATCATTGTCTTTTCTTATTTATATAATTTCATCTGCAGAATCTCCATCATCATATGTACCTTCTCCTACTTCTTATGGTTTTGCTTTGAGTGATTATTCAAAATCTAACACATAAGTCATAACAGATTGTAGATTTTCTATAGGTTCCCAAGTTTTTTCATTTTCAGAGTAACCTTGCCATTTTACTTCATATTCAGTACGACCATTCTTGACTCTTTTATTTGTTATAGCTTCAACCATATATTCTTCTTATGAAGACACTGACATAGGAGAGGCAGACATGTTAAATATAAATTAATAAGAAGGAGTATGTGGATTGGTAGTTAAGACTCTCTTAAATGTCTGGTTTTAATTTGTAATTTAAGAAAATATAAAATGGCTGTTGTGGAGGCTGCAATTTAGACAGAAGGTGTAGGTAGATTTGAATATTAAGATGGTACAGTGTATGAAGGTCAATGGAAATTGATAGAAGGTAAGAAAGTGAAACATGGTAAGGGACGAATAGTGATAGCAAGTATGAAATATAGGAATGATAAAAAGGTTCATTGTCTACAGACAACGATTTGAAAGAAGAATACAATGGAGAATTCGAGAATGATTAAATGTGTGGAGAAGGTGTTTACATATACAAATCAGGTGCTATTTATAGAGGACAGTTTCGAGATAATAGACATAATGGAATTGGATTCTATTAATTTCCTGAAGGTTGTACATATGAAGGAGAATGGGTAAATCATAAAATGCATGGAGAAGGAGTGTTCATTGATAAAGAAGGTAATAGATGGGAAGGAGAATTTGTCGAAGGAATTTATCAATCTAAAATGTAGAAATAACTTAAGATGGAAAAGATGTTGAATAAAAAAGAAGCAGAAATAAAAGAAAATGCATCTCATTTCTTTAATCGTTTTATAGATGCATATGCACATTCAGATAAAAAAACAATGAAAGATAATATGAGTCCATTCTTTGCAACAACAGAAGATATCAAATTATATGTAAAGGAACCATATCCACAATTTCCAGATCGTCCTCCTGAGAAATGGGAAGCAGGAATTAAATTCTTATCAACAGGTTCTTTGAATATACCTCGTTCTAATACTGCAGCTAAAATTCTTGATCCCTAAAATATTTTAGCTGCTTAATTCAGTGGAGTAGGTTAAGTGGCAGAAGTTTAAGTGCAAGAAAACACTAGAATTGTTAGATTAGCTATATGTAATACTGCTGAAGACAAATGGGTTATTGTATTCTATCATGATAATGAAGAACAAGAGATTAAGAAAAAGAAGTGAAAATATATAAAAATAATTAAATTATGCCACCTAATAAAGAGGAAATTGATTTGAATTCCTTGCCTCCTTTAAAACATCTATGTATAACTATTAGAATTGAAGCAGCCAAATCAAGAACAATCAAACTACTCAATATTCTTAAATCTTGAAAATAATTATAAAAGTTTATTCAAAGAGATGAAATAATCATTTTTTTAAAGAAAAACTATTGTATATTGATCCTGCCCTTCTACTTTACCTGATAAATATCAAGTCCTTTCTGTTAAAAAAAACTAAGTATTTGACTGCTTTAGTTTAAGCTGTGGAAAAAGTAGCTCCTCCAAAGAAAGAGGATAAGAAAGATATAAAAAAAGGTAGTAAAAGAAGCTGCAGGAGTTGCACCAATTGTTAAACCTAAAAAGGTTGCTACTGAAAAAGATTATACTAAGAATTTTGATTTGGTTTTTATTGTTTAAGGTTTTCCTCAAGTACCTTTAGAATAGATAAAATTAATTATACATGAGTTATAAATTGGGGTAGTATAGATTATCAATTAAATTGCATAACCTGAAGAATTCTAAGATGATTTCGAAAGAATGGAGGAATTTGTTCCACTCCCTCCTATTATACGTCAATAATCAGAGAAATCATTTAATTATGTTTCCGATTAAAGAAAGGTTATAGATGAGATTAAATAACCAAAAGGTTTATCTTTACCAGCTGATCCATTAAGATAATTGACTATCAAAGAACTTATTTAGATATGGATGTAGATGTTGAAGAAGAAACCATTAAATAATTCTATGAAACTATTTTCGAAGAATTTATTAATTTAGTATAGATCAACAATAATATGCTGAATGAATAGCCAATAAGAAACCCATTCCATTAATAAACAAAGAAGCTCCAAAAGATCATTTTGATCTTCAAAGAATTTAACATTATGCTTAATTAGCATTAGAACAGGAAAGAGCAGCAGAAGAGGTTGACTTAGCTGAGAAAAATAAATGGGACCTAAAAAGGAGGCAAAGAAAAATGAAGCTGAATTAACGGCTGAAAGATAAGCAGAAAGATAAGCAGAGAATTAAGAAAATAGTAAATTCATGATGATATTGATTAGTATGTGAAGATGAAATTTAAATTACATCTATAATATTATAAGAAACAATTATCTGATGTATAATTATAGAAATTTGGACCAGGAAGTCTATTCGAATGTTTATTAGATTAATGAGAAGCTAAATCTACTTATTTTATTAATTCTTAAATTCCACCTAGTTTTGAAGAATTCGAAGATTCTGATCAAGTTAATAAAATTTTGGTTAGCTTTAGATAGAATTTATATGGAAAGAAAAAATAGGAATAAATTAAGATAGAAATTCAAGCTGTATTTTATGATTCATAATTCATTATGACATATTTACCAGATGATGATGCACTTATGATATATTGCTATTATAAAAATTCTACTTGTATAACTTTAAGGAAATAATGGTCAGCTGAATGGAGAGTTTTACCAAATCGTGAATATTTTATTTAAATAAGGAATTTCAAAAGCTATTATTTTTATGATGTTGATTATTAAAAGATTGGATCCATCATTACTGAAAGATGCAAAATTATGTATCCATCTAATAATTCATTAGTATTTGTTAGTAAGTTTACAGTTGGAGATAAGAAGCGTCTTTGTGCTTGGGTGATTAAAAAGAATGTAGTAATCGGTATTTAATTTTGATTTTATGCATAATTAAAAGAATTGAGAAAGAGTGCGTAAGATAAAATAATGAATTTGACATTTAAAAGTAGTTTATATTTACGATTTACATAAATGGGAGAAGTAATTTAGTAAAATCCTACCAAAACCAAGATGGTTCAGAGTAAACATAAAATTAATTCAATCATTATGGTAATACAGGTATAGTGACTGAATTGATAATTAAAGGGTCCTTAAAAATAATAATTTAATTCTTTTTTCTATATAAAATTGGATTATAATTTACTCTATCAGTTCTAAGTAGGAAACAAAAAGAGTCGTAACTAATTAAGGAACAGTATTTATATATAAAAAGGATGGTTCAATAATAGTATTATTTTCTAATGGTAATGTTTCAGAATATAAAAATCACATATAGATAGTCACCAAAAGGAGTTGAAAAAATACTTTGTGTAATCAAAACAGATCCCGAAAGTGAATCCAAAGTTTATATACGAGATGATCAAACCCCTAATTATTTACGATAAAGATGGCCACTCATACACATAACATTAAGATGTAACTATCATGTTAATAATAGGAGATAAAATTATTTTTGAGCATCCCAATTTTGCTAGTGTAATTGTTACAATTGATAAAACTAAACAAAGATATGGACCTATTATCAGAAAACAAAATTTTTAGTTAGTTTAATTTACTGTAACAAATTTGAAAGATCTAATGATAGTAGAGTTGTTGAGTCATTTTACTTTAGATTAAAATCTGAAAATCCTTTATGCACTAAATTATATGAAGAATTATCTAATAATATCAAGTCTATCTCATTCATTATTGAATTGAAATAACAGCATAAAAAATTCATTGATGTCAAAATACCTTAACTTTAAACTATGGATATAATACCCAAAATCATTTAAAAGACTACTATTATTTCTTATAGAGTGTTTAATTTTGGTAATTTTCAACAACATCCACCATTTGATAAAAAAGAGAGAGTTTTTCATGATACATGGTAAAAAAGTATGTTAAAAACTTAGAATGAATTTGGAATTGTTCAAAAATTAGATGAAGAGAAAATAAATTGAATTTAAAATCTAAATAAAATATTAGAGAGCAGAAGAACTGATTATTCAAAAGAATCCTTTGATTAAGCTAAAAGTGAAATTTAATTACCAGAACAAAAAATTACTACCATTGAACCTCTTGAATAAAGATTGCTCAAAAGTGCTAGGGTTTAATCAACTGTCTAATAAGCATTGTTGATTTATCAAGAAAGGTCTAAATTATTCGAATAGAAAAATAATCCAAACCTATTACAGAAGTAAAAGGATTTTGCAAACCATATTTAGAAACTAATGGAGGCTTAGAGTTTCTGAAATTTGCTCCCGAAAATCCACCTATAAAAAAATTAAGATAAAAGATTTTCCATATAATTGATGAACCACAGGAATTATAATAAATAGAGTAATTTGACAATAAACCAGAGAGCATAGTTCTTTTAGAATAACATCATCCATAGCCATAATATAATAATAAGATAATATATCAATAGGCTGCTTCTGTAAGTAAATAAGAAATGAAGGTATGCATCAAACCATAATTAGAACTCTTCATAAGAAAAACAATTTGGATGAACTCATAGATAAAAAAGACCTTATGGTTACTGATGATATTAATTATAGTTTAAAAAAAGATCTTTTAATATATCCTATTACAGTCTATTTTTGGGATATCAAATAAAATCGAAGATATGAATACAAAATTAATGTAAAAAATGAAGATATCTTGGCCAAAAGAATTGTATTCAAATAACCTTTAAATACTAAAATAAAAGAATTAATGAAATAAATGGGATCTTTAAATATTTTTAATATTTAATTTTTTAGATCTCTTTAGGATTAGTCAGAGAAGTCTTTATTCAAATATAAACCGATAAATTAGGCCAATTTTCTGATGAATTCTAAATCTTGTCTAAGCATTTAATTTATACAATTCCAATAAATAAATGGTAATGTTCTTGAGCCAACAATCTTTGACAAACTTGATTCTAAATAAGTTAAACTTTCTAGTAAACCAATATTGAAGAAATAAGTCAAAGATTTATTATCAGTATTATTCCATTCTTTAATTTAGTAATTAAAATAATAAAATAATATTGGAGATAGTCAAGTTTCTGATTTGCTTCCTAAAATTAATTATGACAAAAATTATAAAATTGATCCATTTCAAAGTCAAAAGAAAGAAGATTAATCTTATGAGGATGAAAATTGATTGCAATTTATCTATTTATATTATAACATCAAGCTTTTTTATCTGCAAAAAATTGTTAAAATTACTCCTCTGTCATCCATTTTCCTAATAAGGCATCATTATTTGTAGTATCTAAATATTCCTAAAGATTGTTATTCTTTTCTTATTTACTTCCTTTTATACATGGGTATTATGGTGGCGCTTATAAATACTTACCATTTTTTATCATATGATGACGATCACTTGCAAAATAATCTATATACTTTTATCCATCCACCACTCTGAACCAACTTTTCAAAGTAACTTAAGGTTTTTAAAAACCCAAAGCTTATTTAAAGTATGTATTGAAATCACAGTTCATAGGTAATGTACTATCAAAATCATAAACAAATGAATTTTAAGTAATTTTTCCTTCTTTTTATAAAGTGTGTTTAACAACCATAATGACATGATAATCCCAAATAACTAAAGGTTAGCTTTTTTAACATTTAATGTAAGTTTATTAAAATGGATTTGTAATTAAAACAGCGTAATATTATGTAAGATGATCTTATTTTTCTTCCATCATATCCTTGATAAGATTATAGATATTTTCTTCGCAATAGTAAGCTGTATATATATGTTGTTTCATATATTAATAAATATTATATTGAATAATAATAAACTTCATTTAAAATACCAATATGGTTCTTTACTTTTAAATTCTTATCCATTAAATAAATATTTCCAAGAATGTAGGTAAATTTCTAAAGGATGTTTATGATAATCCCATTCTTCTTTCCCAGCTATACAGTCATTCAATAATGAAGAATTTCCAAATTATGATTAATGTAGTTTAATTTTGGTATTATTTTATTATTTCTATTCTTATTATTATTCTTATTATTATTATTGTTATTGTTATTATTCTTATTATTATTATTGTTATTATTCTGATTATTATTATTGTTATTATTCTTATTATTATTACTATTGTTCCTGATCTTCTTATAACTATTCTTCTTATTTTTGTTATCCTTATGATGCTTATTATTCTTATTAATGTCCTTATATTATTTATTTATCTACCTTTTCTTTTTAATCTACATCAAACCCATCTTAATGTACAATCTGTTATTATTGATTTTTAATATTTAGCTCTTCTTAATTTTATTATTCTTTATTTTATTCATCTTCTTATATATTCAATTTAACCTTTTTTCCAATAATTTCAACTACTTCTCCTTCCAATACATCCTTTTATCTAATAGATTCTTATTTTAATCCCTTAAAATTCCTATTGACTATTTCATTTCCTATAAATTTTCCACCATAACCAATATCATTTAATATAGGATGACCTAAATCAGCTAAATGCACTCTAATTTAATGTGTTCTTCCTGTGATTGGTTGACATTCCAATAATGAAGAATCACTAATTGGATCATACCATAATTTTTTAAATTTTGTTGTAGCACTTTTTGCATCCAATTTTTAAACATCTTCCTCTTTGCAACAAGCAAATATAGCATCTTTCATCGATATACAATATTAAGGTTTATTATTTTCTTGAATATCATCACTAAAATTTCCTTGTACTCTTGCTAAATATGTTTTTTAAACATTAAGTTTGCTATTAGCATCATGAAACTTTTAAGCTAATGATCGATTTTTTGAAAAAATTAATAAACCTGAAGTCAACCTATCCAATCTATGCAATACATATAAATCTTTAAATCCATGTTCAAAGTGTAGAATAGCACTCAAACAATTATAATGATATCCTCCTCCTGTATGAACAATCATTGATGGAGGTTTACTCACAACAACGAAACTATCATCTTCATAGACAATATCAATAGGTAGATCTAAGATTGGAGGTTCTACTCTTGTTGTTGCATGTTCTATTTGCATACCATGTTCCAATTTATATTCTGGAGACACTTTAACACCATTAATAGTTATCTTCCCTTCATTAATGGCATTTTCATAATATTCTTTGGTATATGCTCTAAACTCTTTTTCCATGGCATCTAATAGATTCATGCCTAACCAACGTGATTTGACATTAGTCTTATAAATATGTTGGTATGGCTTAACAAATCGAAAGGGAGGAATTTTCACATATTCAGGGGGATTATCATACATATTTATTCAAATTAAACAATCTCCATTGTAATTATTCAATGTCTGTTTCATAACGCTGTCTTTTATGAAGGTACCAGAAATTTGTAGGCATCACAGAAACTGCTTCAGTCAATCTGTTTATTTTATTTTGCAGACCTTGTTTGTACATTTACTACATCGCTGGATTGTGATCTTTAACTCTTTAGATTTCCCATTTTTACAAAGCATTAAATAACTTTAGATCTCTTTCTCGTTTACATTCTAAAAATTTTTTAAATTCTTTGGGACAAGTCATTTGTGAACCATCTTAGTATGTACATCTTATTAGATCAAAGAATTCCACTTCACAGATATTTTTGGGAATGAGCTCAGAAGGGAAATCTTTAGGTAAAGAAGGACTGGGTTCAGAAATAAGATCTTTAGGCAAAGAGCCTCTTTCAAGTTCCATAATAGTTATTTTAATTAAATCACATCTTTACTTTTTTGATAGGTTTGTGGAGTATTTTTTACATATTTTTTGCTTTTTCTACAAAATCTTTAACCTTTTCATTGTCTTTAAATAGTGTAGACTTTTTTAAATTTTCAGCAAATGCTAATGTATCTATTTTCACATTATCTTTCACACATTTGCATGTTTTGGCCTCTAATAACAATGGTAACCAATTTAGAGTGGCTAAATTGACAGCTTCTGCAATATTAAATCCACAATTAAAGCCTTAATGATATGCTCCAGCAAAAATGAACATAAATTCACCTTCATGATGAGCCATTTTTGATATGCGAATTTCAGGAACCTTTTCTTTCAACAAGTAAGGATTGATTACTGTTGTTTTATGTCTCAGAAATTCTGTACATTTATTAAAATGATCTCCATATATTTACTTTGCATATTTTTCTAACAAATGACTATCTGCTTCAGGAATTGAATACCAAAATCTATTATAATTATTTATATTTAATACTTATCTTTACCCAAATGGAGATAATTGACACTGCATAGATCAAGATCCTCTTTATGCCAAGCAAAAAAGGTCTTCCAAGAACCAACATAAATGTATGGCTCATTAACTCCAGGAATACGGTTTTTGAGTCCATAATTTAAAAGACTTGTGACATTATTAAGATTCCAAGCATTATTGACATCCATTAAAGATAATTTTATATCAGCTCCATATAAGGGAGGACTAAAGGCTAAACTTTTCCAATAAAGTCTCTCGAATTAATCAGGATTTAGTTTATCATGTTATTTATCAGTCTCTAATTACTTATTTCTGTAATCTTTTAAGGGCATAGATTTTTTAAGAATGTGTAGACATTCATAGTTACCTCCCTTACCATAAACATTCTACTCTATGGGGCCTTGAACGATGAGGTTGTCAAGTGATTTATTATAATCCTATTAGCGAACTCTAAAGTTCTTAGGAGGAATGACCTGTGAATTAGTTAAATGTTTGAATTTACTTTCACCATACCAAAGTTTGCTGAATACTATTTATCAATTTTCTCAATATATTCATAGAAGTTATCAAACTCTTACTGAGTAGGTCTTAAAGTTGGACACTCTTCAATGCTAATCATGTTTTAAATAATTCTTTAAAATCTTGCAATCAAACACTTACTTTCTATACCCCGGTGTGACCAATATATATATATATATAATTATGGACTCACAGTATAGAAGGCCTATCATCCAATTTCTTTAACTAATTAAATTTCACTATTAAGTTCTCATTCTAATTTTGTAACTACTCCCCTTACCTCCCCCCCCAAACACAAAATTAATTAATTCATACATTAGAATCATTACTTCATATCTTTCATAAAGAATTACAAATTAATGTCAAGGCTTTCCTCTTCTGAGTCTCAATATACTTAAATTACAATTTCAATTTTTTATGCAAAATCCTTCTATCTTTCTTCTCTAATTAATAAAATCCCCGCCAAATGTGATAATTAATATTATTCAATATCTCCTTCATTTTAAACAATTTGCTTTACCTTACTCATTAAATAGGTTTTATGTTATATTTGAGCTTGCATTTAAAGCCAATCCATATTTTATATAAAATTCTTAAGAGAACTCCTTTGTTTAAGTGGTCATTTAAACTATTTTCAGTTTTACCATTATATTAACTAAAATCACCCCATTTAAACTTCATATTCATATTTATCCTTTATAATTCTTCATTGTTTTTCTAGCAATTTCAAATTTCTATCATAAAAACATACTCTTAGATCATTCATCTAAATAATTTAAGTCTCCTCATTTTCTTTTTTTTTTCTATAAAAAGACCTTTCTAATAGAATAAAGTGAGTAAATATATTAGATATTACTTAGACTACTAAAGTTGATGATAACTAATATGATAATTAGTATAAAATTATCATCTAACTTTCTAATGGTTAAGAATCAATATATAATTATATAATAATGTACTTACAACATCAAATACTATTATACACAAAAGTGTACTCACTAATTATCTATAAATTAAAATGAATAATACAGCAATTGCTTAAATTAGAAAATTATAAATTGGGGAAAATAGATATTGCTTTGAGTGTTAATCAGCAAGTCCAACTTGGGCCAGCTTACCTTATGGAATATACCTTTGCTATAATTGTTCAGGGCTACATAGAGGAATTGGTGTCCATCTTACATTTGTAAGATCAATTGAAATGGATTCCTGGACTGATAAATAATTGGCTATGATGCATTTAGGTGGAAATTAAGAGTTAAGAATCTTTTTTCAATCACATGGAATTTAAATTACAGATTCTAACAAATGGAAAACAAATGCTGCTCATTACTATAGAGAAAAAGTAATGTTTAAATTCTCAGATTATATAGATGAGGGCGTTAGTTAACGAAACTTAAATGCCTGAAGAGCCTGATGATTGGACAGCTATAAAAGAAACTCCAAAACCATAAATTTAATAATAGTAATTTCAAATATAACAAGACCCTCCTTCTACTCAAGAATCATAAAATGTACTTTATCGTTCCTAATAATAGTTTTGGGAATAAGCATCTAAATCTACTAAAGAAGCTTTTGCAAAGATTGATGAAAAAATCTCTAAAGTTTAAATAAAGGAAGAGGCAGTTTAATTAGGATAATAAATTACAGCAAAATCTAAATAACTTGGAGTAAATTGTTATGTAAATAAATAGGAAAAATCTACGAAGATAGCAGATAAGGCATTAAAGAGTATAAAAAGTGGATTTAATGAGGCATTTGGATTTATAAAATCAAAAGCAGATCAGGTAATAGGTAAAGATAAATAAACGGAGTCAGAATAGTAGTAATAATAATAATAATAATAATAATAATAATAATAATAATAATAATAATAATAATAATAATAATCATAAGGTAAGTAAATTCTAGATAATTAATAATAACTTTATTAATTTTAAATAGATAATTAAAGTTAAAAGGAGCCTTAAGATTTATTTTATTTTGAAAATAATAATTATTAAAATCCTCCTCCAGTAAGCCAAAATTAATAATAATAAATAAATTTTATGGACTATTCAGATTATTTTATAGATGGTTCTTCATAAAATATCATATAGGAAACTCCAAAGTATAATTAATAAATAAATCAATAAGAAAATTTAATTGATTTAATGTAAGATATAAAATAAACTCAATAAATAAGTGGAACCCCCAATTTACTTGATTTATGAAATTTTTCTTCATCACAACATCTATTAATATTAATTGTTTTATCATTATTAATTTAACTAAGGAAATAGGATTCATATGTTTAAGTTGGAGATGGAAATGTTTTTCGAAGTTTTGTAATTCTTTCCTAACTCAATAACTTTTTAATCTCATAATTAGGATCTTAATTTTCTTAACTTATTGTTAGAGTCAGAGTTGAATTTTTGGGTTAAGAACATGTTATACCCATTGTATTTTTATAGCAGTTAAATAATTTTAATTATATAATTATGAATAAAGAGTTCCTAGTGTTAGATTTTTCAATCTGTTCATTTTATTTGTATTTTAATTCTAAATTAATGACATAAAATGATTCTGAAGCCACGAAACTAAATAATGAAATCCTTACAGGATCAAAGAAAATAATTAAAAAATAAGGACACTGGAATGAAACAGAACATAAAACTTATCTTAACTTTCTCTAAGAAAATAAAAATCACACCAAAGGATAAAGATTATTTAAGAAAATGAGTTAAGTTGTAGGCACAAGAACTCCAAGTTAGTGTAGGTAATATTGAACTCTATAAGATCGCATCATCAAAAATTCAATCCATAAAAGACAAGATGCTAGTCAGAAACGGGTATTTTAAGATCTAAGTAATATGCTAGAAAATATTTTGCTTAACAAAGAATTTTAGAACATGATAGTGATTGATATCATTTATATCACATACTAAAAAGATTCGTAATATGTGTATCAAAAATTTTCATTTAGCCACTAAAGGAGAAATATTGTAGCAATAACTTTAGATAAAAATATTTTCTTTTCAAAATTTTCTTGCCTTCTTTGTTTATTTCTATCCAAATTGTTAATAATTCATTGCCATTTACATTATATTAGTATATACAACACTTAATCCAAAATCTTCAACATTCATATGATTTTTCTTAACATTTTTAATCCCACTGTAAGTTTATGTATATTACTCTTTTTTATTTATTATCAGTTTTCTAATTGGTCTGGAAATTTTAAATTCTTATTCCTCGAAATCATTTTCAGTCTTTTATTTTTTATAAATTTCAATCGTATTATTTTTTAAAGTTTTATACTTTTCAGCATACTTACTAAAAATTATAAAAATATTCTTTACTCATTCCATTTTTCAATTTCATCTTGGTAATCTTTCATTTTTATTTCAAAATCGAATTCTAATTATTCTCTAACATTTTAAGATTATTTATAATATTCTATCATTAAAAGTGAGAAAGACTATTTCCAATTGATATTTTTTTATGAAAATTTGTATCTATTTTTCATAATATATTCAAATTAAGGAGTGAGTGGCCTTATTGGTTTTGAAGGAATATTTTTTAGTTCATTCAATTAATTGATATGTTAATGATTACCACCATAAAAATAGATAAGCTACTCCTAAAACTTGTCTTCACATTATTCAAATTAATCTTCATAATATTGATGTAATTTAGATGACATATCTGACCATGCTTTTTAGATTTGACAACCAACCTAATTTATATCAATTCCTTAACTCAACATGATTTTCAGTTACTCTTAGTAAAATATTTGATAAGGGGATATATATTATCTTTTAGGAGGTTAGTTAAATTTACTACTTCGAAGCTACATAAATTTAATTTAACAATTATTCTAATAAATTAGTGAAATACATAATTTATATAAAATTCATCTTAATATTTGAGTCATTAAATTCAGTTCACTTAAAGCTTTATTTTTGGTTAAAATATATATAAATTATTTATGTATTTGATACATTGAAAAATGTTAATCACAATTATGTTTATAAATGTTATTATTTTATTAAATGAGATTAAGAATAGTGTGCAAATAATTGTTTAACACATCCAAAAAAGTTCCCCCTAAACCTTCAAGTATTATGGGTGCCCAACTTTCCCAAAAATAAATGGATGAATTAATGAATCCTTTAGGATTCTTAAAAGAAAATGAGAAAGGTGAAGTGTAAGAATAAATCGAGAAGGCAAAAGAATTAAAGGAATTGATTGAGAAATATAAGATAAACAAAAACCCATAGAGTGGAAACCAAAACAAACCTTATGAATTGGATAAAAATGGGATGCCACCTGAAGTAGGATTTAAAGTAAAAGGTCCAGAACCAACTAGATATGGAGATTGGATTGGAAGGGGAAGAGTAACAGATTTTTGAGATGCTCAAAATTTTAGATATTAATTTAATTTAAAATATATGGAGTATTGTGATTCATGCAGGGCAGTATTGAATGAGAGACATTTATTGGAAGACTAACTGGCCAGGCTCTAAAATAAGTCAGAAATAGTTGCGACATAACTATAGTTATTAAGGGAGGAGAATGAATTATTAAAGAGTAACATAAAAGTGCCTAATAAATAAAGACGCAAAAACAATAGGACGAAGGCCGAGCTTGAATAATGCTAAAAGGAGATTTAAAAATTGCAAGTGATAATCTAACACAAAGATATGATTATCCAGAGCCAAGTACGATGTGATATAATTAGTGAAAGCTCAATTATAGATATGGACTTAGTGAAGAAGAAGGTGAATCTTTGAATATAAAAATGTATATATGTCATATACTAATTTCAATGTTAGAGAGTTTTATGGAGTTTAACATGTGAAGTTCTATTTTCTTGTTCAATTCAATAGTGATAATGAAGTAATGTGGTTATTTAAAATTAGAGTAGAGTTTTAGTTACGACAATCTCTTCATGCATTTTGTCATTTGAATAGTGATTTGATAAACTTGATAAAGTACTTTTGCTTCTTTTAAAGGAACCTTTAAAATAAATACTAAGAGAATTATAAAAACTTCTACTTTACAATTCTTGCATTGTTGTGGATAAGAAATTATAAATAACGCAAAAGTCTTTAAGTATACAAGTTCCCAGTTGAAGAAGAAGTGGTGATTCTCTACAAAGTAAGTAATCTAATAATTTGACAACCTAATAATATTGAAAAATGATACTTATGACAATTCTTGTAGCATAGTTGCTAAGGGATATAATATTTGGATTTGAACAAATAATTCATATTTTAAAAACTTAATAATGTTGTCAGTTTCAATAAAATCTATTACTTCTTTGTAGTAATCAAAGTTTTCACATATTTTGAATAAAAAATTATAATAGTATATTGCCAATCTAGACTTATCAGTATGCTCTCCAGGTATGAGTTTATTTTAAATAAATCTTATAGTAAATTCTTGCTAGAGTTAATAGATGAGTTTGTGACAAATAATTAAAAATTTAAAAGAGCTAATTGTTGTTAAAGAACTATGTAGGATTTCGAAAAATTTATTGTAATGTTCATCTTTGTCCATCCCTTTCAATTCATCAACGATACCTTCAAAAAAGTAGAATATCAATCTTACATTAGATGTGCAATTCTTATAATTAAGAATACCTTTTACTTTTTTTATATTTCTTTAAGATCTATCATAATCAATATTTTATCAATAAAATACATAGATGAAGTCAGTCTAAGCTCCTTGTATCATATTATGTTAATTTTAGATTTATTTGTTCTAATTTTTTATATATAATATACTTAGTAAAATTAAAATGAGGAAACCACCTCTAAAAATATTATTTGAAGACAATGAACTCGAGATAATCAAAGCCAAAACTCATGATGTACAATCACAAAACAAAGCAACTAGTTTCTATTCCAACATTTCTGATGGTTAAGAATAATTGAGTGAAGGAAAGCTTTACTAATGTGACACTTCATACTCTTCAAGTAGTCTTCATAGTTCGAGAACATTACTTGAGGAATCTTAATGGTAGAACTACTAAAAACGTATAGGTAAACAAAAATATACCATAATATAAAAAGATTCTGAAAGTCTCTCTGAATAGGCTAAGAAGGTTTTTCTAATCCCCACTTAATCATCAGAGGAATGGTTGGCTAATTTTACTGAGAAATGTTTGAAAGTTGAGTGTTTTTTCAAAGACACTACTTTTAATACAATTATAGAAACAACTTTTAATAGTGATGATCAATAATTGAAATAAACATTGGTTCTTACATTAGATTACTTTACAAATCTAGTAACATTTACTTTTTTCTTGTTGTGGAAAGCAGTTTGGAATGAAAACTAATAAGACATGACTTAATTTGTTTCAAATTCTAATTCAATCACTGAATATTTAGCATTAATGATATCTTTAAGAGTTAATGAATTTAGAATTGATTTTTAACTCCTTTCAATATTTGAATCTATTATTTAACCTTTCCCAGATAAGAGTATCTTTAAAGAATGTACTGATTCTCAAAGAAGTTCATTATCAATTGATATTATTCAATAAAAAATATTCATGCCTTTAATGAAACATAATTAAGTCTTACCTTGGTCAACTGATGAAGTTGCTTTTATTTTAAGTTTAATTAACTCATAATTCTATGCTGATTTATAGATAAGAAATATTATTGTAAAGGGAGGATTAAATCATGTATGATATAAATTCTAAATTTAGTATTTTAGAAGAATTAATACAATCTCATAATTTATCATTTATTCTGTTGTGCGCAACCCTAACAAACATGATCGTTAGGATGCATTAGGATATTGGATAGATTTAGCAGAAAAATTATAATAAAATTATGATCTTGAAGGACTCTTTATAGTTTACAAATATGGAATTCAATTATTGTTAAAAGATTATATAGGAACAATGCCAGTCCTCTTTAGAGATTTGAATCGAATACCAAAAATAAATGCATTTTATGAAGAACATATAAAACATAATTTCAAAGATTCAGATAATTAGAAATAACATCTTTATATACCATCATTTCATAAATTTATTACATAAATTAAGAGATTAGAATTATAAATAAAAACTAATAAGAGTCTATTTCATTAGATTTCTGATATTATGTTTTTATTAATAAAAATGTCTAAACGATAGCAAGTGCTTTATCAATAAATGTGTCCAAAAGTAATATTTACATAATAAATAATTTAAGATTTCTGAAAATGAAGAATAGATGATTCATTATTTCACTAAAGGAATTGAAAAGGAATTGGAAGCCAATCTTCAAATTCCCCTTGATAAAGAAACCTTAGTGTATATAGAATTGATTAAATTGGCAAAAAATATTAATTGACTGATTATAAGATGGATAATAATAATTATGAGCTGTTTCATATATTTTTATCTTTATATTAGAACAAACATAGAATCTGAATTCAATAATCTATTGAAATAAAAACAATTAATTATAAAAATTATATTAGATTAAATTCTATTATTATTTCAAATTAAAAGACAAGAACGAAAACATAACTAAAATATCATCCTTTAATATAGTAAAAGAAGTATAGAATACCAAAATATTAAAAGATTTTAATTTATTGATAAGATTACCTTTAAGATAGCTTTGATTCAGCAATAATATTTAATAATAATTATATAATACATAATCAATAGATACATATTAAATTTAAGATGTAAACTTAGGATATATTATAAAAAGTGTTTTTTTTTATAAACATATTTTATGCATATATTTTAAAATCATATTTATGGAATAATCAAAAACCTCCTCTCAATTGAATGACCATATGAACAGTGTCTCCAGCTTACATTTGAGCATCTGAAATTTTAAATTCTTCTTATAAATGTCTTCCTTTAAATATTAACTAAATTAATATTGAATATACTTTAAATTATTCAGAGCTAATTCCCTCTTTCTCTTATAATTACATTTTAAGTTATTGAATTGTATTATCAGCTTCTATATTATATGAGACCTTCTTGCCTGCTAAAGTCTTTATAAAAATTTACATGTTTTTAAATTAAATAATTATTAAAAAGTAAATTGTCAAAGCTTTTCTATAAATAAAGCAACCCGATCAATACTGTCATATATCAGTAAGAGTTCTATTATATTCATTAAATTCAATAATTATAAATGATATAATTTTTAATTGAATATAAATTAAGTAGTCTAGTAATTAGAAAAACAAGAAAGAAATAATTTACTAAAGATTACATATTTGATTGAGAATTAAACTAATTTATTTAGTATAAATTTGAAAATAATTCAAAATTTATAATATACATGTTAGAGTATCGTTAAAATAACATCTAAGTGGTAGTAAGAGTAAAGCCTGAATAAGGTTGTATTAAGGTTGATGAGTGTGATTCCACTGTATTATTGATATCGAACAAACAATATAACTATGATCATGTGATTCCTCCAAGGGCTTCATAATAAGATGTCTTCACATTGATAGGATAACCACTGATCAATAATGCTCTACAAGGTTACAATGGTTGTGTCTTTGCATATGGTTAGACAGGTAGTGGGAAAACTCATACATTAATTGGTAATAATGATGGATTACTTCCTTAATGTTTATAATACATTTTTGCTTGTTCTATTGAAGATCCTAATGTTATAATCAAAGGTTCATATTTAGAAATCTATAATGAGTAAATATTTGATTTGCTCTCATCATCTTCAAATTCTTTACAAATAAGAGAAGATCCTAAGAAAGGCATATATGTAGAAAATTTGAATGCAGCAGTAATTTCAAATTATGATGAAGCAATAGCCTTATTAAGAAAGGGGAATTCAACTAGACATATTGCTGCTACAAAAATGAATAGTGAAAGTTCAAGAAGTCATGCAGTATTTTTAATTCAATATTCTACTTCAACTTAATAAGATAAATGTGAAGTACATTTATATTCAAAAATGTACTTTGTTGATTTGGCTGGATCAGAACGATAGAAGACAGCATAAACTGAAGGATAAAGATTAAAGGAAACTCAAGCAATAAATAAAAGTTTGACTTAACTTGGATTGGTAATTTATGCAATTGTAGAGAGAGAAAAAGGAAATAATAAAATTCATATTCCTTTTAGAGATTCTAAACTTACTACTTTATTAAAAGATTCACTTGGAGGAAATTCAAAGACATTTATGGTTGCTGCTGTTAATCCATTACATGAAGAGGAAAGTATTTCTACTTTGAAATTTGCAGAGAGAGTTAAACAAATAAAAGTTAAAGCTCATGTCAATAAAGAGTATTCAGGAGAAGAAATTACTAAACTTAATCTATAAATTTAATAACTTAAAGAAGAATTAGTTAAGAAAACAAGGGAATTAGAAAATGTATAACCTAGTGATGCTTTATAATCTTAATTACATATGTAATTTGATGAGATATAGAAATTACTTTAATAGATACATTAAAGTGCTATATAGATGGAATTAGAAACTGTTGAAGGATAATTATAGGAGTATGCAGAAAAGAAGAGTTATATTATTTAGATTTTAAAGTCATTAAATTTATCATTTAAAGAAGAGGAAACTACTAATTATTAAACATTAAATGAAAATATAGAATATTAAAATAAATTGAAAATACAATTATTATAATAGGAAGATGTAATATATAAATTACAAAAAAAGAAAAAGGAATTAGAATAAAGTATTAGTGATTAATAGTAGGCTCATAAGACTATTTTAGCTTCTACATTAAGAGGATTTGAAGATCAAATAAAGATGAAAGATTATCTTTATGATTAGATTAAAGAAGATTTTGATTAGATGGAAGTTTCTAAATTATCATTGTAACATTAATATGATGTTTTAAAAGAAGAGGTTTAATAATATGTTGAGAAAATTGAATAAATGTAGATTCAATTATTTTAAAATTAATAGAATTAATCTACTATATATGAAGAGAAGAATTAAAATATATAAAAATTAGATTAAGATTTATAGAAATAAATAGAATATAATTCTTAATTAAGATTATAATTAGAATAAATTCATGTAGAAATCTATTAAAATAATTAATCATTTTAAACAGAAACAAATTAATTGCATTCTTAAATTGAATAATAACAATTAGAAATTAATAGATTATAAGAATGTGTATAAAAATTAGAAGTTGAAAATATGAACATTAAATAAAATAATGATTTTAAAAGAGAATATGATTAATTAACATAATAATATTCTAATCTTAAAAATTAATATTAACATATAGAATAAGAATTGAAATCATTACAAACTGAAAATTAATATAATTTAAGTGTAATAGAAAATTTAGAAATATCTATTAAATCATTTGAATTATTTGAAGATAATTGGAAATAAGAAAATCAATTATATAGAAATACTATATTAGAATTGTAAGAATAATTAAATTAAAAATAAGAAATATTTTTACATATTCAAAAATCATTTAAATTAGATAATTGTGAAAATATTATTAATGAATTAAACAATAAAACAAATTAACTTCATAGAAATGAATAAAAATTAAGATAAGAAATATCATAATTGAAGTCAGAATAATAATTGTATATCTAAAAATTACAAATTAGAGATTAAACTATATCAGATTTATAAAATGAATTATAAGATTTATAAAAAACTCATAGAACAAGTGAAGTTTAAAAATAAATTGAATAAAATGAAAAAACATAAAGTTAAAGATAATTGGAATAAAAGATTGCAACCTTAAAATTAGAATATGAAAAAATTAACAAATCTAAAAATGCTTTATTAGTAGAATATACAAAATTAGAAAATAATTAAAAGGAATTTGAATCATTTTTAATAATTCTTGAAAAGAAACTCTAAGATTATGTATCAAATACATTTAGAAAAAATAGAGTTATGAGTTAAGAATAATAAATATTATATTTGAAAACTACATAAATTAAGTAATCTAAATTTGTGATCATAGAAGCTTTAGTTGACATAGTCATTGTAATTTATATTATTATAAATTTTATTAGTTAGACACAATAGATAGGTAAATTAGAACCTTTTCCTAGATTAGAATAAATTGATTAATGTTTTGTATTAATTAAATTTAAAGAATAATATTAAATATTCTCAATTATTTCTATTAATATATATATATTATTATATATAAAGAACAAAAAAAGGAAAGTAAATGTTATGAAAAATATAATTAGTATAATTAAATATTAATTCACAAAAAAAAAGATTATTGGGTTGGGAAGTCCATTATTAGATATATAAGCTGAAGTATAATTGGAATTCCTAGAAAAATATGGATTAAAATTGAATAATACATATTTTGCAGAACAAAAGCATCTTGAATTATATGAAGAATTAATCAAAATTCCATCTCACTCTCACGTTCCTGGTGGTATATTGAATTTGTTAATTATTAGGATCGGCATTGAATACAATTAGAATAGCTAGATGGATGGCATAGGCTTAGAAAGATTAAGTAAAATTTATTGGATGCGTGGGAAAATAAGATAAATTTGCAAAAATGTTAATTGAAACAACAAATAAAGATGGTGTTACAGCATTATTTGATGAACAATCATATCCAACTGGTAAATGTGCTGTTCTCTTATGTAATAAAGATAGGTATTAAAATATATAATTTTAGATGTTTAGTACCTTAAATAGGAGCATCTGCACATTTGAGTAAAGAATTTGTTGAATAGCATATTGAAGAGATTAAAACAGCTGCTGTTTTATTTTGTGAGGTTTATTTTCTATATCCAAGAGCTGAATTAACAAAAAATGTGTTCAAAGTTGCATAAGAAAGTAATGTGCATACTTGTCTTTCATTGTCTAGTGTAAATGCAGTGAATGATAGATTTAATGAAATATTAGCAGTCTTGCCATATGTTGATTATCTATTTGGAAATGAGGAAGAAGTAGGTTAATTTGGAAAAAACTTTGGATGTAGAGGTGGTCTATAAGAATCTATGTTAAGAATTGCTGAATTTAGTAAAGTAGGTGTTAAAGATAGAGTTGTTGTTTGTACATAAGGTCATAAACCTACATTAATTGCTAAGAAAAACGAACTTCTGAATATTTAGGTAGAATCAGTAGATGTACAAAAGATAGTGGATACTAATAGTGCTGGGGATTCATTTTGTGGAGGGTATATCATATAAAATATATCAAAGATTTATAGCAGAATTATTAAATGGAGCTGATTTAATTAAATGTACTAGAGCTGGAAATTATTCTGCAGCTTAAACCATTTAACATGAAGGTAGCACAATACCAAAGTATCAACCTGATAAAACATGGTGAAAAGGAGTATAAATATATGAATATTTTATAAAGTAATATTGATAAAATTCCATTTCTATTTAGTTTATTATTTTATTAAACTTCTAATATATTATTTACATTTAATAAAAATAATTTAATGAATAAATTATCATCATTTTTGTATCGTATTCTAACAAATAAGTATAACTTCAATTTAGAAATTTTCTTATTTATATTATTAAAATGTATAATAAAAATAGATGATTTAGTTACAGTATTTATTAAAGTTAAGTAAAGCAGACGTAAATTAGTTTTAATAATTATGTCCCTCTTTTAAATAATGTGGAATCATAAGAAAAATAATAATTATTATTATTAATGTTATTAATTACATAATTCTAATTCTAAATAATGATTATATTCATTAATTGATTTCCTAATATATTTTATCATTAAACACTTAGTTAATATTACAAATTTGCCAGCTAATCAATCTGATTTCTCAAATAATATTAATGATTAAATGATAGTTTAAATAAGACATGATGTAGATATATTAATGAAAAAATCAATTTATAAAATAGATTTAAACAAAAGTTCATTATTTGAGTGGGTTGAAAATGATATGAATATCAAAAAAAATTATTCATTTATTCAAACTTTTAGCTTTTTCTTACTGTTCTCTTCTTGGAGAAATAAAATAGCTTGTTTTATTGGTTCTTTTTATTTTTTCTTTTATTTGTTCTATATGTTTATTAACTCTTTCTTCTACCATTCTAGATTTAAGTGATGGTCTTGTATCTATCATCTTTTAATATTCTTCCTTAAATGACTTTACTAGTGCCCCTATTTTTGTGGAGTTATTCAATTGAATATGATCACATACTTTAGCGGTTGTTTAACCACTTTTACTTCTTTTGAATTTATTTTCTTCTTTACAAAAGTTCAAACAATTTGTTAATAATGAATACAAATCTCTTCCTAATTATGTTTATTTATTAAAGGGTTTTAAAAGCATTTTTTCACAAAATAGATAATTATTTCTATCTATGTTTCCTTAAAGAATTCTATTGATTGCAAATTCAAAATGTTATTTAGCAGAAAACCATTCATCTTCTAGTTAATTTGTTCCTAAATATATTAATGCTCTGACATAACTTTAAACATCAGGAGTAGGTTTAAGTATAGGTGTTATTTTTTAGTAGATTTGTTGTGATTATGCTTAAATAAATTCATATCTCATTAAGAGAAATTAAATTATTAATAATTATATATGAATAGTAAAATAATAATAAATTATGAATTTGATTACAATAATATTAAATTCCATCTTTAAAATATATAAATTATAGAAGTTCTGACAGATTATTTAAATATAATCAACTTAATTATTTATTTATATTAAAATAAATATTATAATCAAATTAATTAACTAAATAGAAATATAAATGATTTCATTTAAATTGTTACTAATATAAAATAACATTTTAATAATTGTTTATAAAATTTTATATTTACATATTTAAGATATTATTTATCATTTAAGTTCAAATTCATTTTGATAAATTTTATTGAATGTATGTCCTTATACTTAAATTTATGTTCCAAAACTTGGTTTTTTAGGTTAAAAACCTAAAACATCTTAAGTTGCTGTATTTCTCTTATTGCCAATTCTAGTTTATCTAGGAGATTTAGATTAATGACCCTTTTTTATCTCATTTATTTATATAGGTGGTTCATCACTTAAATAAATAAAAAAGATTATATACATCAGTTTCAATTTCCTTTTAATTCTTAAGGCTTTATTCATAGCTAAATTGTTAAAAGTATATAATGAAAAAATATTTCCGAAATTTTTCCTTTTTTCCATATTCAATTTTAATGTTCTCATAGCCCTTGCAACTATTACTTTTGGATTATTCCAACTAAAATAATATTAAAAATTCTTTAATATTTCAAAACCCTCCAATTCCATAGATATATGTTATTCATCATAAATCGGACTAGAAAATTCTTAATTTTATGTGAGTGTATGATTATCTTAAACTTTAGTTTTAAGAGATCTTGCTGTTTTACTTCTATTTGTTTTAGTAGTCTTTCTCCTTAATTAATCTCGTTTATCTATTGATTATACTGATGGATTTATTGTAATTTCTTATGACATTTCCCTAATATCCTTTAATTTAGGTTTCCTTATTTGATTTTGAACTGATTATCCCCTTTCCCTTATATCAACTTAAGTTTATGATGAAAATGGTTTGTATGAGTCCTCTTTTTTTTATTTGCGTACTAAAGTGATCTTTCTAACAGATGTCCTTGCATTTTCAGCTAAATATGGAAGTCCAAGAGAATCATTCTTCATAGAAAATTTATATTCTTCTAACTTTTATAGATTAGATTAAGAAAAATTCTGTGATGGTTTGTCATGAATAGATTCTGATAGTTATTCTTCTTAAATAGATACAAGTCTATTATGAAGAGATTCACTTACACCAAATCCAGCAGTTTATATAGTTTATTTAACTTACTTAACTCTCTATTTATTAGGACTTTTGAAACTATCTTTGGAACTATCACTTTCTTAAATAGGTTATAAAAGATTATCTTATGAGTAACTTCTATTTTATGATTATTATCTAGAGATTTTAGACAAACTTTTAGTAAGTGATGCTAAAAATGTGAAAGATAAAAAGTACAATATTCTTAAGGTGATATATCTTATTCATTATCATCATATGATACATCTAATTCATCATCCATAACTGTTACATTATCTAAAACTTATTTGGTTTAAAAATCTCTTATTAAAACCATAGTTTTTTTGCATTCTTTGAGAGTTTCAAATTTTTTATGTTAATGTTTCCTTTTATAATTAGGATTTCTGTTTTAAAAGATTGGGAAATACTCTTTTTTTAATATACGTTCTTGATCTGCTACATAATGCAAGACTGGACAATCTTTGATAAGATGAGTGAATTTTTAACAAGAATAACAACTTAATTTAGAAGGTTAATAATTATTGGAGAGTAGAATACTATCTCTAATCTCACAATATCTTTCCTATTGATAATATTTATACTATTTACTAAATCAAGAGGGATTTATGCTAAAACAATAAGTAATTATTATCTAGGTATTTTATAGGCTCTTGAAAATCCTACACTTTTAGCAGATGCAGTTCTATTCATACCTGTAAAAAATGAATATTCACCAAAAGATTATCCTTTTGTAAGATATGATAATGCTCTTGTATTACTTCCTTAGTTATCATCTTAAAATTATATACATACTATCCCTTTTGTAATTATATATAATGCCGCATCATCACAAATACCTTATTGTAATATTTAATCTTCAGGTGAAAATCTAACTTCTTCAATTTGAAGAGACAATTATTTTAAGACTTTTTAAGAAAACTTAGTTAAAACTTTATTAGTTTTCATAACATTATAACGTATTTCAAAATTAAGTTCTTCTTAAAGATTACTTGATAATTTTGTAGTAATTTAAGAAACTTCTTCATCATTAATTTCTTATTCTTCTTGAAATATATAATCATAATAGTTTCTAATACGTGATTACAATTCAATTTTAATTTAATTTTTAACCAAATATTAATTTAATAAATTAATGCTTTTTTTATATAACACTTATCTAGAATTGAGATTACTCAACATTAATCCAATAGAATTGAATGAGAATGCAAATACTCCACATGCTAAAAACATACTGATATTTGCACAGATTCTTTCTGCATTATTTTATGGAGTTAAATCACCATATCCTACAGTGATCATAGTTTATACTGCCCAATAAAATGCATAATTATATATTGAAAACATATCAGGTTCTTTAACATATTCATCTATCCATGTTTATCTATATCCTTATTAATAAAAAGCAACACCATGCCATAAACATGCAAATAAATGTCCTACATACAAAACCATAAAAAGTAATTTAATTAATTCAATAAAATCTTAATATGAACCAGTAAGATTGAAAAACCTAAATCATTCATATATATATATAATATTACTCTTCTAATTTATGAACTCGTCCTTATAATTTAAACAATCGACAATAATAATATATACAATATGGACACAATTACCAACCCAATTTTTCACTTGAAGTATCTATCTCAAATTCTATTGCTATCAAAAGAGAACAAAATGAAAACTACATAAATTATATCTAATACTAAATCATAAATTGCTTATCCTTCCAAATAATTTGTAAATATTTTTCTTCTTGATTTTATTATTACTCCCTTCTCTATATAAGATGTATTTAAAACTATCAATGCATCTATTAATATTGTAATTAGAAAATAGTTTTCAACATTCTTAACTGAAATTTCACCAAAAACAATTTGTTGATATGTGATACCAAAAGATATATTAAAAGGAGTCCAAAAAAATACTGTAATTATAGTCAAAATGTGAATGATTTGCCATCCTATTACTAGATAACTACTTTAATCTAAAATTGGAAAAAATCTTAATCTTTTACAAATAGTACTCAACCAATGTTTTGAAGATTTATTATGTTAATAAATATATCTAAGATCATCCATTAAAAAGTTTTAAAATTGAGAAAAATGGTATGGTTTCTTAATATATGATTTTTATAACATGTTTTCAATAAAACGATTGGAATAACTTTTTGCAATAACAGCTTTTAAAAAGTTTTTCATAAATTCTTTTTATGTTGTATTTGTTTGTATTAAATCCTTCAAATCTTTATTATCCTTCTATAACTCTGGCTTCTAAGTAGAAACCAAAGGATTTTCTTCAATTATTGAGTCTGGTGGTGAAAACTACAATACTCTTGGAACTTTATTCAATTCCAATTATTGGGATTATTATGAAATTACATTATCAATATATTAACTTCCAACTGTTGGTGGCTTTACTGTATTATCACCCTCATCCAATGGATCAATTTTCTAATTGAATCGAGTCGGACCCCTAAATTACTTACTATTTGATTCCTCTATATTATTACTACCATGATGTTGTTCTGCATTGTAATTATCTTCAAACTCAAGAAAGAAATCAGAACTCATTAATTAATTAATATTACTAAATATTCAAATTAAAATCTCATACATTTTTACTAATCTCTATCTTCAATCAATTTCATTTTATAAATAATTAAAATTATACAAAAGAATCTCATAATCATAATAAACTAAATCTTAGTTAATAAGATACTTAGATTTTCAATATATAAAAATTGTTTAATATTTAAAATTAATTATAGGATCTTCATAAGTATTCGAATAATTTGTAAAGTTAATTATCTTAATTCTTATCCTCTCATTTAATTTAGTTGTTATATTAAAATAAAAATAGAAGTTATCTAATAAAAAAATCATCTGCAATAAAATTAATTTATTTTTTTTAATTCGATCTTGAGTCCTCCTAAAATTTAATTTATATTTTGGGGGAAACCTTTTACAAAAAAACAAAATTTAATTTGTAAAATTGAATGATTGATTGCTCTTTTGGTATGCTTTATTTTTTTATTTTATACATGATGTCATTTAAAAAAGTAGCATTGTATCTGCAAATAAAAATAAATATATAATAATTTTATAAATATCCCATTTAATTAGTCACGTCATTTTAATTCTTAAATAAAAACAACCTATAATAATTATGTAAACTCCTTATGTACCTATTTATTGCTCTAATTCCCAACTTTTGTATTCATAATAATTGAAAAATTGTATTACAATATAGTATATATTTTACTAATTTTAGTTATTATTAACTCTAGAACTTATTTATAAATTAAATAATCTGATATCTAATTTGAGTCGTTTCTAGACTTAAACACACATAGTTGTGATTATTTAAATTTATAAAGAAAAATATATATAGAACAATCATAGAAATCATTCTAAGTCTATTGCTAGCAATACAAAAATATGAGAAAATTAAACTAATTTTGAAATTATCCTAATAGCAAACATTATGTCTTCTTTAAAAAAAGTTATTGAAATATTATACTACAAAGAGCTATAATCAAGATAAAAATAAACATACACTCGAAAATGTTTTCAAGATTTTATTCTCATTTTCTAATATAAATTCAAAAACAGTGAAAGTCTTCAAAGGAACATCGTATACATATATATAATAATCATAAATAAAACAATTTATTTCTTCCTAAAATTTAAATATTCCTTCTTCTCTTTCAAGAACACTCTATCAGATTCTTAAATATTGATGAATGAAGTTTATAAGATAGAATACAATTTTTTAAACAATATAAAATGAAAACAGTTCAAAAATCTCTACATATTTTCAGAAGTGCGTTTCTATATTATAGATGCCATTAGGGATCTTTGATTTTTGAGTTAAAGACATAGCTAACGTATTGCTTCTTTAAAAAGTACCAACTAAATTTTAAAGAAAAAAAAATACCATATATTTCGAAAACATTCATGCATTGAGTTGACCTCTGAATTTTTATGTGGTTTGATTAGTTTAAGGAGGGTTGTTAGGTTTTATATATTTTTGTTTTTCTTTATGAATGATAAAAATGTTTTGGGGTTACATTAGATGAGATGATTATAGTATCCTCTTAAAATTTGTTAAGTGATCACTTTAGAAATATTTTTCGGTATATTTTTGGACTTGGACGATTCACATAATCTAGGACTAGCCTTTTTAATGGGCAGTTTTGTCAAAACCATCTTCCTCATCTCAACTTTCCAATTAATTCTTCTTTGACTTGTAATAGGTGTATCACAACTCTCGTTATTTTTATTAAGAAAAGTAAGACTTTCTTCAAAAGATTATGTGACACTCATGTTCTTTTTAATATTTAATTATTTTTTTCTGAAATATTTGACAGGCCTATTAATACTCTTATCGTTTGGTGTAAATATGTATTAGTTAGTTATATAATATCTTATAATTCGCACTTTTCTATAATGATATTTATGTTTTAAACCAAGTTAATAACAATATATACATTGTTAATCATAAAAATTTGAATTGATAAGAGGAATAGATATAGATTTTCATATTATAATAACTTAATATTTATAAGTTAAAAATAAAATAAAAAGAATCAATATCACTAGTTTAAGCCGAATTATTGTTTTTTTTAGAAAGCGTTGAAAAGTAGTATATTATTATAATACTATAAAATTTATTAATAATTAGTTAAATTTATACAATAATCAAATTATGAAATTTATTTATTTATTATAAATAAAAAAAGAGCATTCAATATTCTAAGTGTTAATAAATAGAACTGTTAATAAAAGAATTATGTTATAAAATCTACAAAATATAATAAAGGTGTAAATCACATTGAACTTAAAAAAAACTAATTTATATTTCACTTATAGTTCTCATTTTTATGTCTACTTTATTTTTGCTAAATTGTAATTTTAGAAACTATATAAATAATAATTTAAAATTGAAAATTATAAAGACATTCCTAGAATTGACATCTAACATTTTATTTTATTATTAAAAAAAACTATTTTGAAAATAAATAGAAATAATACAATAAATATTATCTTATTTGATTTCCTTTATTAATGAATTTCCTTTAATCTTTTTCTAAAATAATTCATGTTCAAATTACTATTTACTATATATTTTATTTTTGTTATCCTAAATCCAGAATTTATATCCAGGAATTTTATTAAATTAAGTTTGAATAGTATTTATACAAATCTTAATTTATTTAATTTATTGACTCTTAAATAAGATTATAGATTAATAGATATCTTATTATAATTACATATAACATCAAAAAATAGAAATAAATTCATTAAACTTCTAAAATTAATTGATATAATGATATTTTTAATAGAAATTAAACTATAAACATTAGTACAGTTCGTGATTAAAATTTTATAGTAATAGGATATTCCAAATTTAGTTTGTCTTTCATCCTCATAAAATTTATAGATATTAAAAAATATCAAACACTCATAATTTGATGCATTTCATAAAACTATTGTATTATTGAGATCTAATATGGAATAATTGTTATTTTGTATAGATTTTTTTTGAACCTAAATGGAATTCATTAAGGAAATCTAGAAAACTTTAAGAGTTTATTGCCTGTAGGATTTGAAGAAGCGACTATAACATCTCCAAAAGAGAAAACAATATTTAAAAAATAACAAAAAGTATGTTAATTATGTATAACAATATGTTACAATAATATATCCTATATGCTAATTATTAAAATTGAACAGTTTTTATAACTTAGACTTTGGATAAAAAAATCTATACTTGTTAGGAATCGAGCAGATTTCTAAGAATACACATATAATTAATAGTTGATAAGAAAAACATCTAAAAATTCACAGAATCATCAAAAATATCACTAGTATTATATCTAAGCTTTTAAATATCTTTAAAATAGATATACTCTATTATGTGAAAAAGAGAATCAATTAAAATGATATTAAAAATGTATATAGAATATTAATTTAAATTAATTGATTTTCATAATTAAATCAACTCTAAAAACAATTCTTTTTTAGATAGAATTATATGAGTAGAATAATTTAATAGAAAACTTTAAAGTAAATCAAAATTGTTTTAAATTATGATTAATAGATAAATTATAATAAATAAAATTGATTATTAATTTAAGTTGAAATGTTAAGCAAATTAGCAAGAATTTCTCATTTTAGGCTTTTTTTTGCATTTTGTGATTAGAAGCCACCATAAGGTATTCATAATTATAATGAAAGGCTTTGAAAAATTCAAGAGAAAACCTAAATAATCAAATGAACCATCTGAATAGAAAATCGAAAATATTTAAGAAGAGAAAGTTTAAGAAAATAAATAAAACAAAAAATAAGAGGAAAATATTAAAAGGGAACGACCAATAGAGCCTTAATTTGAATAGCCTAAATAAGATTAATAATAAAATATAAATAAAAGATTTTCACAAGAATAATACAAATTTTCTAAGCGAGAGAATACAAATAATTTTGGAGAAAAGCCAAAACCAACAACACCATCATAAGATGTATTTATGCAATAATATTTAGCCTAATGATCAATTCAAGTAGTATTTGTTTATGTTTTTGGCATCTGTACCTCTTGCTTATTTAGTATATAAAGCTTATGAAGAAGGAGAAAACTATATATCATTTAATGAATTTCAAAGAGGTTATTTGGAAAAAAAATTTGTGATTTCCATACAAGTTGAAAAAATAAATGGGGAAATCATTGCAATTATATACACAATAGAAGGAAAGAAAAAATTAAAAATTATGGATTTAGATTACTTTCTTTAAAAAATTGATGATTTAAAAAATGAATAATAAATACCCATTTCCTTTTAAAATCAAGATGAAACTTAAGAAACTACAGCAAATATTACTAAATATGCTTCAATATTATTTTCTGGTGGACTATTCTTTATTATGTTCTAAATTTATAAAAATATGACAAAAAGTCTTTCAGGTATGGCTGGTGATATGATGGGTGGTATGTCTAAAATGAAATCTAAATAATTTGAATAAAAAATTAAAATAAAATTCAAAGATGTTGCAGGTTAAGATGAAGCAAAAGGAGAAATAAAAGAATTTGTAGATTTCTTAAAAGCACCAAATAAATATAAGAAATTAGGAGCTAGAATTCCAAGAGGTGCTTTATTAACAGGACCTCCTGGAACTGGAAAAACCTTATTAGCTAAGGCTTGTGCTGGTGAAGCAGGAGTGCCTTTTTTCTATGTAAGTGGATCAGAATTTGTTGAAATGTATGTTGGTTTAGGAGCAGCAAGAGTTCGTGAACTCTTTAAATAAGCTAAATCTAAAGCTCCAAGTATTGTCTTTATTGATGAAATCGATGCTGTTGGAAAGAAAAGAAATTCAAAGGGTTCAAAAAATGAAGAAAGGGATAATACTTTAAATTAACTTTTAGTAGAAATGGATGGTTTTGGAACTGATAGCACTGTTGTTGTATTGGCTGCCACTAATATGAGAGATTCTTTAGATACTGCCTTGACAAGACCTGGAAGATTTGATAGAAATATTGAAATCACATTGCCAGATATAAATGGAAGAAAAGAGATATTTTTAGTACATTTAAAACCAATTAAATTAGATCCATCTAAAACTATAGAAGAATATGCAAAAAGGTAATTATTTAAATTAAATAATTATAGATTAGCAACATTAACACCTGGTTTTTCAGGAGCTGAAATAGCAAATCTTTGTAATGAAGCTGCTATTTTAGCTGCTAGATAGAATAGTAAATATGTTACATCATTTCATTTTGAATAAGCATCTGAAAGAGTGATGGCTGGATTAGAAAAGAAGAAATTTATGAGTGAGGAAGAAAGAAAAATTGTTGCTTTTCATGAAAGTGGTCATGCTGTAGTAAGTTGGTTTTTAGCTGGAGGAGATCCTTTATTAAAAGTATTAATCTTTTTAATATTAAGCTTACAATTATACCAAGATCTAAAGGATCTTTAGGTTATGCTTAATATTTACCAAATGAGAGTAATCTTTAAACTATGGAAGAATTGAAAGACAAAATTTGTTGTGTTTTAGGTGGCAGAATTTCTGAGAATTATTTCTTTAAATCTATTACTACTGGTGCTAGTGATGATCTCAAAAGAGCTTATGACTATGCTAATGCCATTATAACTAAATTTGGTATGAATGAAACTATTGGACAAATTGGATATTAAGATGATTAATATTCTAAGGATTATAGTGATAAAACTAATGAAGTAATTAAAAATTCTATTTGATAGATAATAGATGAAGAGATGTAAAAACTTATATATCAATGTACTCAAAGAACTGAAGAATTAGTGAAAAAATATGAAGATAAAATTAAAGCTCTTGCTGAATTGCTCTTAGAGAAGGAATCATTAGATTTATAATAAATAATTAATTTACTTGGAGAAAGACCTTTTCCACCAAAATCAAATTATAAGGCTTATTTGGATTTGAAGAAGGTTGAATAAACTGAGATCAAAAATGAAATACCATAAAAGTAAGATGAATAATAATTATCTTAATCAGAAAAAAATGAATAAGAAAAGTGATTATATAAAAATGTTAACTTTTTTATAAATATGTAGTGGTATTCTTCAATTAGTATTTTGGCAGTAAGGACAAGTTTTTGATTTTTCATTCCATTTTTTAAAACAGCATAAATGAAATCTATGTATACATATTAATAATGCTAAAGTATCACCATCATTGTAATTTTATGAACAAATTAAACATTCTAAATTATCTTCTGATGTTTCATTAGTTCTTTTAAAAATAATTTCAATATATGATTATTATTCATATTATTATTATTCTTATTATTCTTATTCTTATTATTCTTATTCTTATTATTATTATTATTATTATTATTATTATTAGATAAGCTTTTATGACTATTCTTGTTCCTATATTTATTGTAATTATTATTTTAATAATTGCTCTTAATTTTATTAGTTTTAAAAATATTAAATATTTTCTATCAATGTTTTCTATTGAATTAAAATATCTAAAAATGGTAAATTTTTTAATTCTTCATTTGATTATTAAATAAACTTCAATTCCTCCTCACTTATTAAATTATTTATATCTAAGTTTCCATCAATACTTTCTCCCATATTCTTTTATTATAATTATTCTTATCCATCTTAATAATCTTATCCATCTTAATAATCTTATTAATAAAGTTGAGATCTTTATAATAATTTATTTTATTTGTATTTAAGCTTTAATTCATTTTTTTTATTTTCAATTTTCACCAATAAATCAGCTTCTGACTTATCTTTAGGATTATTTTTAGAAATATCAGTCTCAATGATTTCTCCATTCTTTTTTATATGCACTAAAATTCCTTTTTCATCTTGAAAGCTAACAAAATTACTATTTTCATTGTCTGAATTATCCATATATAAATAAATAATAGAATTATTAAATTAAGAAAATTATAAATATCACATTTTATTTTACAATAATAATTTTATAGAATAATAATTTAAAAAAATCTAAAAAAATCTGATAATTTATATACAAAAAGTATTTTGATATCACAATTATTACAATAAATAATAAGTATCATGGACTATAGAATCTTAATGCTGATTCTTTAATATGATATTTTTGTCTTGAATAAGAATTAAAATATATACAGGTATTATCTGCTAATTTATCTCATTTTTTCATAATCATAAGGTAAATGAGAAACTTTCATTTATAATAATGGATTTTCCTTTACATCTATAGATGGAAATTTAAGTAAAGCTTCTTAACCAACTTCAAGTTAACGCAATTTTTCCTCCAAAGATCTTTTTGGTGCACGCATACTCTTATCAAATTTTAACCAACCTCTGATCAAATACATCTATTCTCTACTAACTTATTTTTCAAAATCAGTTCCTCCCTTTATAGAATGCTATTTCAATTGATTGTTTAAAGGACCTGTCCTGAAAGTTCTTGGCATCTCATCTGTAGATCTTAGTACATTTCTAGGGCTACCAAAATTGACTTGATATCTATGAGAATCAAGACCTTTGTATGAGACTTCATATTAGCCTATACTAGGGCTGATGTTATGACTTCTAGTAATTTTCAGATGTTTTTATGAAGGTTGGCAACGCTACTTGATATCACTTCTAAAAAAACCCTTTTATTGGTCATCAACAGAACTACATTATAAGTAATATTTGATTTGCTGTCTAAATTTTGATTAGATTGAACAAATTTTGACAATTCTTGATCGTACAATTCTGTAATGGACTTAAGCATAATTAAAAAATATATATATCGAATAAATTTTAATAAGAAATATCAGCAACACTTCTTATTTTATTTAGAACATTTCTTTTTATGTCTTAATTTAGATTATTTATCTCTTTCTATAGCATTAATCTCATCATCACTTGTACAAGTATCTGAACTTTCAGATTCTTCTGCATGTGGTTTATGATATATACAACAAACTAAATTTAAGTTAAATGATTAGTATACTATTAGATTTGAGTCTTCCAAGATTTTCATTATCAACAGTATCTTCTGTCCATTATACAGATCCTTTCTTTTTTTCTTTCTTTTTTTATTACTACTCTATTTCATGTTATTGACTATTATTGAGATGTAATATTGTTTAACTAGTTTGACTGGTTGTCTATGTTTAAGAAATCATTTGTGTTTTTTTGTGAGAATTATTTATTATTATTATATTATAATTATATTATATTTTATAGACTCTTAGATGGATATATATATATATATATGACAATAATTAAACTTATGATTAATCTATAGATAATATAATTAATCTAATGTATTATAATAATAATTATATGAACATTGACAACATTTGTTAATTTACAAAATATTAACTAGAATAAATAAAATATTGTATCTCATCTAAATGTTCCCAATTTACGAGGACGAATGAATTAATTGATCACATAATTCTATTTTTCTATAAATTAATCAGTATTATGATAATAAGAAGCACTTCTATATGTTGAATTTCGATATGGGATTTAGTGTTTACTTGTTATTATGCCTAACATATTGTTGTACTCTCCAATGTATTTATTTGTTTTAATGTTAGTTGTATGTTGAATTTTAGGAAGAGCGAATTACTGAAGATTAATTCTTATATGGGCAGGACTTCCTCCAGGAGCTTTTTGGTTTGATTATAGTTCTTCAGTTGTATGATTATCTAATTGCATTAAAGCACTCCTCTGAAGCTTTGAGAGATCATTATTTAGTGGTGATCTTCTATGGAGAATCTCTTTCAGTTCTTCTCTTTTGTGTAATTTAAGCATTAAAAATATTTATTTTTTTCATTTTTATTATAAATTTTGATGATTTTCGGAGTTTATATTTTTTGTAATAAATCAATGTTTTCAATAAATATTGAATAATATAAAATATGAGTAATAATGGAAGAGTACAAGTGTATGAGAAATTGTGTTAATGCCTTACAACATTAGAGTTGAAGAGATATAATCATCATGTGAGAACTCCTGAAAAGGATATCACATTAATAAAAGAATAAATCAATCAAGTATTATAAATGATAATCTAAAAATAAGTATCTTAAACAACACTTCAAGACACTTTGTTACTCAACAGAATTACGTAAGACACTCAAGAAAATAATACTATAAGGTGAATTACATGAAATGAACTATAATTGGTAACACTTTCATTTCAATCCTTAGGGTATTATTGGAGTTATCAGGTGCAAGAACAAAGAGAGTTTAAAATCCTGATGTATATGATGAAGTCATTAAATTAAAAACAGACTATCCATAGTCATATTTTTAAACAATTTAATTGGTATTCTTGACAAAATAAAATTAGAGGATGTTGTAAGAACTGTTTCACCCACTTAGAGAATAAAGAACAATGAAAGAATTTATGAAAGAAATCATGAATATGAAGCTAAAATAGAAAGGATTTTAGTTGCATATTCTATTAGAAATCCTTTTGTCTCTTATTGTCAAGGTTTAAATTTTATTACGCACTTTTTGGTTAATAAGTTAAAATTTTCCGAAGAGGATGTAATTATGATAGTAAAATTAATAGACTTTTTGGGCATTGAGTTCATTAATTGAAGAGATAATGCCATTAGATTATTATACTAATATGATAAGCGTTATGGTAGACACTAAAATTTTAGAATATTTCAGTAAAATCTATGTACCTGAATTACTATAACATTTCAAAGAGATATATTTAGAAGCTAATTTTTATGCTATATAATGGTTTGTATGTTTATTTACTCCAAATCTACATATAGATATAGTTAAAGAAATATGGATGAGAGTTATGGTTTAAGGTAATAGAGCATTGATAGCATCAGGAATAGCAATATTGTTTATTTTTGAAAAAGATTTATTGAAATTTTCTGATTTTGGAGATCTATTAGAATTTTTTAAAAAGAATCTTAAAGAATATAAGAATATAAATGAATTTAGATTTATTGTGAATCAAATCTAAATAAAGAAAAAACCATTATTTGAAGCAAGAGATATGTTTAGAAAGATTCTAGAAAAAGAACATGAATAGAGTTTAGGAGATGAATCACCTATGTTAAATAAAGTTACATGTAATCCATAATGGACTGTATGTAATTAAGTTATACATTTGAATAAAACTCTAAAAAGATCATTCTCTTTTTTTGTATATTGTTAGAAAGAACCTTGTAGAGTTATAAATGATTATTGGGATAGATATGATGATTCAAGTAGTCAATGCAGTAGTACAGCATCTAGTCCAAAAAAGAAGAAATAAAAAATTTAAGGTCCTTAAGTATTACTTGGTAGATAGTTTCATATCTGTTAGAATAATGACTTAGATGAGAATGATAAATATTTATATAGATCTACTTTGTTGGTACATTAAGATTTAAACTCAGAAATATAAAGTAATGAAGATGAAGAGGATGAAAATTTAGAAAATTATGAGAGCATATAATCAATTGAATAAGGAAATAGTCGAGGAAGATCTATAACAATGAATAGATTCATGCCTCGATTAAGTGAATAAGGTTATGATGGATTCTATAAATAAGCTGTTTATTTGATGAAATAATAACAACCTGCAGAACCAAGAAAAATTAGTGGGGAATTAAATTTATTTCCTGAAACTAAAAATGAATAAGTTTAACAAAAATATAGAGTGGCAAGATAAAGTATTAGTAGCATTGCTTTTGCTACTTAATTTGTTCAAAAGTGAATGAACAAATATATATATTTAACAAATAATTATAAATTATAATTAATTTTTAATGTACGAACAAGAACTTCCATCAAATTTAGATGACTTTCCTAATTATAATCTTAAGTAATCAGCTGAATCTGAGAAAATCATTGTAGATAATGATCAAAAGAAAAAAGCAGCTTATCAATTCATGCAATCTTTAGAAAAAAATCTGAGAACTAAGATTAGTAGTCCTTAACAAAGAATTTAAACAATAGCTGTGTCTCTTGAATTGTATGATACAATTTTCAATAAAATTTATTGCAATACTCTTTATAAGGTAATATATTCAATATATTAAATAGGAAACCTTATTCCCATTAGCTGAAACTTTAGAAGAAGCTTTCAATGATGAATTTGATTCTATAACCAAATTACTTTTCAATGAAAGTTGTTATAGACATGCATTCTAAAGTGTGCAATAACAATTCAATTTACAAACATCAATAGAGTCATGGCAAAATTACTAATTGCTTTTTGCAGCACTATAATAAAAGTATACAAAATGCTGAATTAGGCAAAATATTGATCTTCCCCTACCTCCAAGTTGGATTTGGGATATTTTGGATGAATATGTGTATCAATTTTATGTGTCCTCCAGATGGAGAAAATTATTAAAGAATGATGAAATTAATCAATTGAAAAACATATAAGATTTTTGGAATCTAGAAGAGATGTTGAAAACATTAGAGGCATTCTATACTCAAAGAAATAGTTCAGTCTAAAATACTTTATAATATTTGGCATTTTATTCATATTTAGCTGCTGCAAAATTACATGTGATGTCTGGCAATTTTTAAGTAGGTTATACTTTATTATCATAAATTCAACATTCAGAATTGATTATATATAGCAAATCAGGTGGAGCTTATTAATCATTATTCAGTTATACTGGATTCTGTTTTTTATTGAATAAAGAATACAAGAAAGCTAATCTTACCTTAACATTAATTGTTAATTACTTCAATAAATTTAAATAGTTATATACAAAATCCTATCAATATGATAGTTTAATCAAATAACATGAAAAAATATTGGCATTATTAGCTGTTACATCTTTATATTATCCAGAAATTGAAGACAATATAATCACATTATTAAAAGAAAGTAGAAATAAATTATTTGAAAAATATGAAAAAATGTTAAAGTATGATCTATAAGTCATAGGAGAAATCTTATTATAATCTTGTCCCAAGATAATCAATACAATCAAGAATTTAAAGGAATTCCAAACTGAATAAGAAGTTAATCCAAATGAAATAATAATGGATATGAAAGATAAATTGTTAAAGGAAGTATTGGAAGCTAAGAAAATCAATGAAGTTGAATAAGTATTAAGTCTTTACAATTAAATTACTTTCTAGCATTTTAACAAAGTAAATTATTTAAATTATAAATTAAGTTACTTCCTGAGAAATATATTTAATTGTATATTGAGAGAAATAATGTAATATTAAATGAAAATTCCTTTGAATCTAGTGTTCTTAGTAAGTTTTGGTAGAAATCAAAATTGTTAGATATTGAGATTTAGAAAGATATCATTCATGTGAAAGAAGTTCAAATAAACTAAGTAAATTATATATAATTAAATCTTTCTAGAGAGATTTCATTAATTAATTAGCTTAGATGAATGCAAATCTTGAGAAAACATTTTTAGAGTTGAGTAGGAATTTATGATATTTGTTGTTGAAATTATAAAAAAAGTATATCAATATTTATATTAATAATGGAATTGGCTCCTCAGCTTAGATTCAAAATATATAAGTCATTATTAGATTATTTGGTACCAGAAGAGAAAATAGATTTCAAATACCTTTTTCTTTGTAGATTGTATGTTAATGTGAAATATGCATGCGGTATTAATAATTTAATGGATATTAGATTCATATATCATCCCATCAAATTTTAGACTACTTTTTTTAGATAAGAAAAATTTTTAGGTTTATGAAGTAGATCCTCCTATATTATTCAGTGACATCCCATAAAAATTCTTTGATTAATAACGATTACCATTAACTTAGAGATATTAGTATACTAGAACCAAAGAGAATAAAAAAAATAATAATTAAGATTAAACTTGTCTTAAATTTATGGAATTTTGGTCACATATTATTATAGAAATGGGTAAGGATGACATTAAGAGATTTTAAGCATTTCTATTAAAATTACCTGAATAACATAAAATGCCAATCTAATTGAGATTGTAATAGAATCTTTTGTAAAACAACTAAGAAATTAGTGATAATTATAAAGGTGATATAATAAGAAAAAAAATAAAAATAGTAAATTAAGAATAATTTTGGAATCACTAAAAACCTATTCAAGAAATGAAAAGGAATTTAATTAGTGAATATTAAAATGCATACACTAATAATTTAGATGCTGTATTATAAGAATTAATGTCTTATTGTAGTATTTATAAATTGAGTTAAAATGATAAACTCAAATATGTTGATTAGCTTTAATTGATTAATGATATTAAACTCAATACAGAATAGGATGATAATCCTTATATGAGAAATCGTCCTCCAAAAAAAACCAAAGGAAAAGAATAGAATTAAGTAAGTAAATATGGAGATGAGAAGAATGCTTAACCATATTCTTATATATAGTAATTCAAAAATATATATGAATAATAATTAATCAATACAGAATTAGGAAAATAATTTATAAAAACCTTTGGATTAAAAATTATTGATGAACTTGCATGTAATTATTATTTAAATTAATTAGAATAGAGGAATTTCAATTTAGTGAATGATTACAATTACGATGAAGAAGCTATAGGTAAATTATTTAAATTAATATAAAAATAGCTATTAGCGGGATTAAAACAATGTAATAAGATCCCATGAATGAAGAAGTGATTTGTAAAAATATATATCATAATTAAGATCAAAGAGTACAAGGAAACATATTAGATCCCTCATTTCTAGGCTAAATCGAATTAGAAAATGATGGAGTCCAACTTGATGAATAACCTAAATCAAAGGTCAAAGCATAATAAAAAGTACCTCCACTTATGAAAAAACAATATCAAACTAATTCTGAGTGGGAAAGAGATCGTAACTACATTCTTCAATCGATCAATTAATTCGATTATGAAAAGAAATTTACTAGTAATTATAATCATAATAATTTAAAAAGAGGTTGACATCTATTAAGCAATTAAAGAAGACTATAAGTTAAGCTTTAAAATTTCCTTAAGTACGATCAAAAGATAGGAGGAAAGAGAAAAAGATTTTTATGCAGAAGTAAGAAGAGTCTATTCAAATGTGAGAAGATTACTTTAATATTTGTTTGAAGGTTTGGAATAGAAAAAAAGTGAATAGTAAATGAAAGAGTACACTGAAACACTCAAAGAAGAAATAAAAGCAATCAGAAACAAAATTAATTAGCTATAAACAACTGCTACTGATAAGGATAAGTTTAAAAGTATTTTGTATGAAGATTTACAAAAATAAATTGAAAAGGCCATAAATGAGACTATTTATTAATGAATAATAGTACAAACAATTTTTTTATTCCTATTCTTCAGATTATACTAAAGAGTGGAAATTCTGTTAATAAATTACTGAATAATTAAATTGATTCCTTTTTTACATCTAAATATTTCTTTATATTTCTATCTACATCTTACAAACCATAAATCTCTTTAAATATTCTAACAAAATTACTTTTCCTTTTTATTTATAACTTTATTAATTCTTTCTTCTAATAGCTTGCCAATACTTCAAATGATGAATCTGATTAAAGATGATTAGAAATAGGATCTGTACCCAATGCCAAATTTATATACATTATTTTATTTACATTTGCAGACAATATCTAAATTTAATATTAAGAAATCTATTCATAAGATGATTTTGATCCTTCAATTCTTCTATTTTATTAATATAATATACTATCTAAAGGAGGAATGATAGATATTGTTTAATCATTAGACCAACAAACTACTTTCTTTTTATAACATGCGTAAATTAAACTAAATGTAAATGTAAATAGAATTGCACCTAAAACAGTAAAAAAAGTAATAGTCTATTATTCACAATTGTTTTATAAATAGCAAGATATATCAATGAATTGAGAACACTTTAATTCACATATTGTTCCTGTATTAGTAGCTATCTAATTATTCGATTTATTTTTATTCTCATTTATATTACTATTATCATTTTATTAATTCAAATATACAATTTTCCAATCCAATAAAGATCCTTCATTATTTAATAAACTAAAATTACATAAATTTGATTCTTTGATATCAATAGAAACATTTATTTCTTATTTAATAATTTTGCTTTTCAACGGTTATAATGAAAGCTCTGTTGAATTTATTGTTATTGTATTTATAGAACAATTAAAATAACTTTTAAATTCACTTAAAATATCACCAATATTTGTAATTTAAGCATACAATATACCAGATCCTGATGAAATAGAAAAATTTTGAATTTCAGCTAAATCAATTTATCCTTTCTAAGTACTTTATATATTTCCAACATAAGATATTCTACCAGTCGTATTTATTTTAAGTGTGATAGTTGTGAACATTTATTGATCAATGCTAAATTAAAGGAATTAGTTATTATTAATATTAATTTACTAAAATTTCCCATATTTTTAAATCAAATAGAATGGTTAAGAATTATTATTAACCATGACTATATCATTCTGATATAGATCCTCTAATTAATTTTATAAGCAAGATCTTATTTACTTTTAACACCTATTTATTTCATTTTTAAATGAAGAATATGATACTCCTATTTTATTACATTCCCCCTGTCCTAATAATTCTTTAGGTACAAACATATAAGCTGATGTTCCAGCTTAAACTCTTATATGATTAGCAGGTGAACTTGGTTTCATTAGCATAAAAGACTCCAATGAAGGTGGCTAATTTGATGGAATATAATCTTAAATAATTTTGGCAATAGAAGTCTCACCTTACCAATCTTTAATTTCACTTCCTAGTGTGTATTATTCAATTTCATCGTTAGAGTACTTAATTGAAATAGTAATATTGTAATGGATTTCAAATTTGGATATGTTGTATGAGCTTAGAATGATAATAAAAAAAAGAATTACCTGTACCAAAGTGGAGAATATCTTAGACAAAAAGCCATAGTTGTAACTGAAGCTTTGTTGCAAATATTAATTCTGGATAAATCATCATTTTAAGCAATTTAATCTGAGGATCCACAGGAACAACAGAAACCTTGGCTATCTTAAATTTTATTAGAGTTTAAATATTAGAATCCACATGTTGGTGAATTAGAATTCCAATTGTCATTACAGGGATTAACTGCTGCTGGGATTTTAAGTTCATAAGGTTGATTATTATAATGTTGGAAATATTGTAATAGATAATATGCATAAACAGGTGTTTTAGTAATAGTAAGAGTAATAGGAGTTGACAATTATAGAGTTTGATTGTTGAGTATTGTTGAGTTGATTTAGATTTATTCTGTTGATGTTGTGTTTGAATTTTCTATTGTCAATTAGATAAGCATGTTTTCAGAACAATCTGTATTGTTTTAGGAATCACAAATTTTAATTTATGAAGTTGTCAATAGTTCTTGGGAAGTATGACTAAGTAGGATTAATAAAATAAAAGACATTGTTATTAAATGAGAGTTTAATTGGTGTCTTTTAAAGTGATTAAGTAATATTTTAGTTAAATTTTTATATTCATTTTTTATATGTTTTCTTTTAACTCTTTCTTCTTTTCAATCCTTNTTATTAACCATGACTATATCATTCTGATATAGATCCTCTAATTAATTTTATAAGCAAGATCTTATTTACTTTTAACACCTATTTATTTCATTTTTAAATGAAGAATATGATACTCCTATTTTATTACATTCCCCCTGTCCTAATAATTCTTTAGGTACAAACATATAAGCTGATGTTCCAGCTTAAACTCTTATATGATTAGCAGGTGAACTTGGTTTCATTAGCATAAAAGACTCCAATGAAGGTGGCTAATTTGATGGAATATAATCTTAAATAATTTTGGCAATAGAAGTCTCACCTTACCAATCTTTAATTTCACTTCCTAGTGTGTATTATTCAATTTCATCGTTAGAGTACTTAATTGAAATAGTAATATTGTAATGGATTTCAAATTTGGATATGTTGTATGAGCTTAGAATGATAATAAAAAAAAGAATTACCTGTACCAAAGTGGAGAATATCTTAGACAAAAAGCCATAGTTGTAACTGAAGCTTTGTTGCAAATATTAATTCTGGATAAATCATCATTTTAAGCAATTTAATCTGAGGATCCACAGGAACAACAGAAACCTTGGCTATCTTAAATTTTATTAGAGTTTAAATATTAGAATCCACATGTTGGTGAATTAGAATTCCAATTGTCATTACAGGGATTAACTGCTGCTGGGATTTTAAGTTCATAAGGTTGATTATTATAATGTTGGAAATATTGTAATAGATAATATGCATAAACAGGTGTTTTAGTAATAGTAAGAGTAATAGGAGTTGACAATTATAGAGTTTGATTGTTGAGTATTGTTGAGTTGATTTAGATTTATTCTGTTGATGTTGTGTTTGAATTTTCTATTGTCAATTAGATAAGCATGTTTTCAGAACAATCTGTATTGTTTTAGGAATCACAAATTTTAATTTATGAAGTTGTCAATAGTTCTTGGGAAGTATGACTAAGTAGGATTAATAAAATAAAAGACATTGTTATTAAATGAGAGTTTAATTGGTGTCTTTTAAAGTGATTAAGTAATATTTTAGTTAAATTTTTATATTCATTTTTTATATGTTTTCTTTTAACTCTTTCTTCTTTTCAATCCTTCTATATTTTATGTAATTGTTTATAATCTTTTTAATTTACTATTATCTTAATCTGATGATTAATTTTCACTGCTTTTATCATTATCATTGTCACTTTCACTAACTACTTGATGATCTAATGCTAAAGTATTTTAATAGATCATATTATTTGGTACAGACATATATTTAACTTACCCATATTCTGGTTCAACTCTTCCATTACTACCTCTAGTTTTACGTGATAAAATCTCTACATTTCCATCATAAGAAGTATTTGAACTATTTTCATCACTAAAATACTCTTATCCTACAATAGATAACTATGCTAATTTCTATTGTTGTAATTTCTTTTTACATTTATATCTTTTCATTGCTTTAAAGGCCATTAGTACAAATAAATATTGTACAATTGGATTAACTAGATTTTCTTATTTGGAAGTATCAAATTTAGTAATTTTTTATCTTGTTTCATCTTCTTTTTATTTAATTTTCTTAGCTCCTATTTCAGTTAGATTTATATTTAATTTCTTTTATAGATAATTCTTAAGCACTGCAAATAAAACTTAATGATATCTAACATAACCATCAGAATCTGAATAAATATTCATTTTCATTATTTAAGTAGCAACATTCTTTTTGGCAGCAACAAGTAATTATTATTTAAATTTATCAAATTAAGTAATATCATGATTATCAGGATTGATATTCTTCCATTCTTAAATATCTTCTTATAATCTTTTATTGAGTTCATAACCTAATGGTTATTCCATTTCAAACATTAAATTAACTAAAGATGTTCCATGCATTTTCATACCTTTATCTTAATAAGCAAATTTTGACCAACTTTCTACAAAGATATTTTCAAATTCTTAAAATTTATTTAATGGATTATCTGAATTAAAATAATTGATTTCATATTAATCTAAAATAATCAAGATAAATAAGTTTAACATAATATACTATTAAATGATAATGAATAAGATAAAAAATACAGAATTATATTCTTATCCTCCTTTCATAGTATCAAACATTACTTTATGCCAATCTTCACCAGTTGAACATTAAAATAGAATTTCAAATGAATGATGAAAATCTTAAAAATTATTAATCTCATTAATTATTTAACCTGTTTTAATATCTTAAAATAAAAAGACACCTAAAATTGAAAATATAAAAAACACTAAAAATAACAATGCTGTTACATTAAGCATAGCAGGAAGTGAATAAAGTGCTGTTTCAATTAACTTTTATAATCCTTAAAATTATTTAACTAATCTAAATAATCTTGTAACTCTTAATACTCTAAATACTCTTGCTATTTATGGTCCTACTTTTAAAAATGTTACAAATGAATTCCCAGAAAAATCTAATACTAAATCTAAAATTGATGCACAAACCACAAAAAAATCAAATTAATTCCAACTATTTCTCATATATCCTATTATTCCTAAAGCAACTAATTTTAATATTGCCTCCAAAATAAATACAAAAGTAAATGACATATTCAAATAACTCAATATTTAATCATATTATTTTGAAGCCTCCTCTTTAGCTAAACCCATTGTGATAATATTGAAAACAATTATAGTCATAATGAAAGGATCAAAATACCTATTTTTTATCAATTTAAAAAACATCGCTCTAAAAATATTGTCAGGAGGAAAAAACATAGCCATATTTGGATTTGAATGGATAATTAACTTTTATAAATCTATCCAATCACTTTATGTTTAAGTTAGATTTTAATCTCTTGATGCCTCTTCTGCTAAATGATAATTTACTAAAATAACACCAATAAATAAATTAATCAATAGCATAGCTCCAAATAAAATAAAAACCACAAAATACCAAGAGAATTGTAATTGAGCATCAAAAATTGGTCCAGATTCATCAGCATCAATAAAATAATACATATAATCTGGCCATCCTTCTAAAGTTGATAAAACAAATAATGTTAACATTCCCTATAATACATTATCAAAATTAATATCTCTATTATCCCATACTCCTTAATATTTATTAATACAATCTTCTTTACCATAATAATATGTCTGATCATCATTTAAATTACAATAATGAAGTTTGTTTTTCATCAAACTTACTCCTAAAATAGCAAACATTAACCAAGATAGAATTATGACTATTCCAACATTAAAAATACCATTAATTGATTATAATAAAGCACTTACTAAAATCTTCATTGATTTATTATGAGTAATGAATCGAAGTGGTCTTAATGTTCTCAATAATCTCAAAATCTTAACAAAACTTAAATTGATACTAGATACACTGACATCTACAAAAGATGCTATAACAATAAAGAAATCCAAAACATTCCAAGATTCTCTCAAATAAGAAGCTTCTTCTTAAGCAAATCCAAATGCCACTATTTTTAGAATACATTCTAAACCAAATAATATAGCAAATCCTATATCAAATTATAATGAATAAAATCTCATTTCTCCATATGCTGGAATATAAGTATCCAAAACTAATTTCATACTAGTAAGAAAAATCAATATAAGAATAAATCCTTCAAATTTAGTATCCTTTACTATTCTATATGCAATTTTTCTAAATTAATTTTATTAACTAAAAATAAATAATGAATTTTAACAGATTCCTTATTCACTAAAATAAATAAATGCAGGTTCTTTCTTCTTCTATATTGTTTCATCATTATGAAAAGTTATCTTTACTTATGACCTTCTTCTCAAAATAGGTTAATTAGTTAATTAAATTTAAGTGCTATTAACATTTATATTAATTCCTGAATGTTATAATGTAGAATTAGGCAATACTTAAGTTGTTGATTAATTCTTTCCCAATTAAATATCAGATTCCAATCCTGTCTTATCTACTTTATATTCTTCTTCAAAATTCTCCAATAAAATAGCTAAAAACAGATTCAAGAAAACATAATTTCCTATCATAATCCATAATACTAAATATATTACTGTAATAACAGGACTTAATGGCTATAAAAGTAATTCATACAAAAGAGAATTCCAATTTTCTAATGTCAATACTTAAAATACTACTAAGAATGAACTCTATAAATTATCAAAGTTTTCTCTACTAGGAGTATGAGTTAATTATCCTCCAAAAAAGGACATTCCCAATAGAGTAAATATAAAAATGAATATAATCATTAATAATAGTATGTACATTAAAGATTAAAAAGAGTTTGTGAGTACTTTTATTAAGAAACCCATAAATTATAAACTCTTCATTAATTTTGTTACTCTTAATACTCTAAAAGCTCTAAATATTCTAACAGCTCTGAATGCCGATAATGAAGACTTTCCATTTGATCCACCCAAAATGAAAAGTTCAACTAAACTTAAACACACTATCAATGCATCAAAAATATTCATAGTATCTTTCATATAATTAATTGCCCCTAAAGCCATCATCTTTAAACCTAATTCAATAGTAAATAGAATAGTAAATGTAAAATTAAATTAGATAAGAAGTGCATTACTTTCTTCTGAAATCAATCCATCTAAACCTAAAATTAATGTGTTTAATGCCACAGCTAAATTCATTAATCCTTCAAAATAACTTGATTAAACTACATGATATAAATTCCTTTAACTTACTAATAATAAACCAGTAAATCCTTTAATCCATTTAAAATAAGCATTATCATCATAATTCATTGCCTTCATAACAGAATTCATTTAAATAGCAAACTTTTAATCAAAAAATGTATAATCTGACACAAGTAAGACATCCTCAATAGAAGATATTGCTTAAATAATTCCATTTGATAAAGTATCTTTTTTTCTTATCTCATAGTAATCATGATAAAATACTGCTCTCTATGCCTCTCTTTCATTATATGATAAAAAGATGTTTTTATTATTTTGTTCTATTTCTTTAATTACTGTATTATTTTTATTAAGATCTACAATACAATCAGTACTATCAGAAAAATAAGATTATAATTCTTAATATGTTAATTCTTATTTTTGATTAATTTATATTTTTTTTTTTCTTTTCATATGATCATAAGTGTCTATTAAAGGATTTTATGAAGTTTATACATCAATAATATCTTATTCTTCTTCTCGACGAGTTTCAGAATCTACTAATTCAGACAACATTAAAAATTCTTCAATTGGATGTATATCATCTAATATAGGTTTTACTCTTCTTATCCCATGAAATATTTTGAATTTCTTAGCCTTTGATTGTTTTAAATTTTAAATAATTTATTATTACTTTTTATTATTAGATTTTTGAGATTATTAACTATAAAGTATTTATTTAGAATTTTTAAAACAATATTAAACTTTAACACTCATAGTTTTAAATTTATGTTCTTAAGCTTATTTTTATAATTACAATTCCTTAATGTATTTAGTTTCAAGTACTTCTTCTGTACTAGTATATTATTCATGTTCCATTTTAATAATTGGATAAAATTATATATTATGTAATTTTGATTTAAGTTTAAGATTCTTTTCATCAAATTAATGATCATATTATTCACTTTATAGTAAATCCTTAATTTTCTTAGCTTCTGTTTTTCTTAATGTTTTCATCTCCTTAAATTCATTTTCTTTTAAATTTTATTAAGCACTCTCTAATCTAATTTAATCTAAATCAACAGCTATCTCTTAAAGTCGATTATCTAATTACTATTCAGAAAGTTCACTTAAATTAATACTACTAAATTCTGTGTTACTAAGTAAATCTACACTATCTTATTTATTGACTATTTTGACAGTTTTAGAATATTTAGAAGGTGATCTAATAAAATTTGAAAATTATTGAGATGTAGATTTTCTTTTTCTTTAATTAGGAACATCAAGTTTTTAATTTTCATCTTGATCACCATTTTTACTATATATACTATTAGTTTAATTTTTTGATTTAACTGAAGCTATTCTTTATTATTTATCTTATTTTTCTTAATTATTTTCACTATGAGTTAAATTTTCAGATGATTTATTTTTTTATTCATTAGTTTTTGATGATACTGAATGATTATCATTTTATTTTAAGACTGTATCATATTTATTATTATTTGTATTCTATTAATCTTTATCTATATTACCCATTCCATAGATACCTTAGAGTTTTACTTTATCTTTCAAATTAATTGATTTACTGTAATATTTGGCTTATTAAATTGCTTTAAATTATATATTTTTATGATTTTATATTCTATAATTGTGTTCAATATTATTAAAATTTACTGTGTTCATTTTCTTAGATTTTCGACGTATTTAATATGGATAAGTTGATTTTTATATAGTAACACCATAATTAGTAGTATCAACCTTATACCTTTTCACTTTATAGAGTCCAAGTCTTCTTAATTCCCAATAATCATAAAATTATATTTCTTCTTAAATTAATTTTAATTCTTCTTCAATTTTTTCAGGTTTAAAGTTTAATTTAATAACTGCTAAAGTTAAATTCACAAGGAAAAAGGCTCCCACAATTACCACTAATAAGAAATAGAAAATAACAAATTGAGAGAATGTGAGAATTACTGCTTCTTAGATTTATGACCACCCTTCTAATGTAGTAATAACAAAAACTTATAAAAATGCCCAACCAAATGTATCAAAATTTATTAGATTATTTTAAGGATTACTAGTTTATTTTCCACAAAGATAATTAGTTGGACAATCTGAATCTGATGTACAATAAGCATCTTTTTCAATTTATGTTATTAATGTTATACCAATATCACTAAAACAACGACGTTTTAAATATCCTGAAAACAATTGTACTCCAGCAATAGCAAAGATAGTATAAAAGAAAATTAATACTATCGCAGCATCTCTTAATTAAGCTAAAGATGCAAACAAAGCCAACAGAATCATTCTAAGAGATTTAATTGAGGATATAGTTCTGAGTGGCCTTAAAACTCGAAAGGATCGTAAAGAATTGAGATTTAATGAGTTTGATGAGACAAAATAGGGTAAATAAGCAGTAATGATAACTGAGAAATCAAGTATGTTCCAGGTTTCTCTTAAATAAGCTTTTTTTGGCCATATTAACCCCTAATTTAATATTTAAATTACTTATGCAATGATTTTTAAGATTGCTTCAATTGTATAATAGATTAAAAATATTTGATCCATCAAATTAGCAAAATCTGTTTATTCTTCAGTTGTAGGATCATCCATAGCTAACATGACAGAATTAAATATAATAATGAAGATTGTTATGATTTCAAATATCGTATTAGTAACAATTTTGTTTGCAAATAATGATATTCTCTTTTAAAATACTAACAGTTGTTTTCTGATTCCTAAGAATGGATATCTAATTAATATTATATTAATACTAATCTGTATAATTTTAAGCCAATTATAGATCACTTTAAGGAATGAGTTTCAAATAAGAATTGGAAATAGTCTTATAATTTGTTATCATGTCTTCATATTCATCTTACATTTGAGATTATAACTCTTCATAATAGACATCTTAATCTTCTGCCTTAACATCAAAAAATAAATCATGAACTTTTCGTAACAATTCCTAATTGTTTTAAACTCTCAATTCATTATTTAACTATTATAATCGGCAAATAAAATACTTCTTCAATACTGAAAACATCAAAATCTCTTCTTATTTGTTCCTTCTCGTCTTCATTGTGTAGTATTGATTGTTGAAGTATCATAAATATCGAAAATTCTTGGTGATTTGCTATTTATATAATTATTATAAATAAAACATGGAAGATGAATATGTTATGGTCAATGGCAGAAAAACTGTAAATAAAACAATCTTAAATAATAGATTCCTCGAAAGATGTATCAAGGAAATAGAATATACAATGGAATTACATTGAATTTACATTATTCAATAGGGTAATTATGCAATAATTTATATCTTTAAGTTTAAAGCAAAGAATCCAATCATACATATATCAAGAAGACTCTCTTGTTTATCTGAATGGTCATCATCTTGTGCTCTATGATATAAACAAAAAGAAACAGCAATTTATATTAAGACCTAAAGATGAAGAAGATGTAAATAAATGCAACTTAATTTTAGGTTGTAGTGATGAATCATTGTGTTAATGATAAGATGATACTCTCTGTTGGTCTAGGACTCAAGAATACTATCAAAAATTATGCAACTGTAAGAATCTATAAAACCAATCAAAAATCTTTCACTCTACTTCATTAGCATCTACCTTTTGGAACTTAAGTCAAAGATATCGCCTTTCTTCATACTGCCAAATATACTATCACACTTTGTTACAATATTAATTCTCATGACACTTCATACATCAGTGTATTCAAAACTAATACTGAATAACTTATTACTTACAGTGATATAGGTGAAAATTATGTTGGTTTATTTGGAACCTACAAAGATTTCGAATAATTTGGAACATTCGGACATAATGTATTGAAATTATGGAAATTTAATCCAACTGAAAAATAATTAGATGATGTTTTCTTAGATTATGAGGGAGTTATAACTCATGTAGTCTAATCTAACAAGTAATTAATATATATTATAATTAAAGAAAAATATTCCTCATGAATAAAAAAGGAATTTTATATTTTTATCGAAAAAACAAAATAATTAATTCAGCCAATATCCCTGCTGATTTGAATGAGACTCCTACTGTTATAGCAGCCTATTCAGAAGGAGTTGTTGTGGGATTTGAAAATAAACCTATTATAGCTATGTATGAAGCACATAAAGGAATAATAGAATATAGAAAATAATATACTCTAAATATTAGTAATCTCTAAAAACTTGTTTATATTCATGTTGGAAAAGATGACTCTTATATATCCATTACAGCATAACATAAAACTAGATAAACTGAAAATGAAGAAATCAATTGTGAAATCTATCTCTTTAATCTTGGATTTGTTGATTATATAAATTCTGCATTTAGAGATCCTTTTGAATAATTATTTCCTTAAGGTGTTCACAAAAGTAAAATTTTAAATATTGAATCATCTCCTTCAAAACCTATTATTTGTGTTTTATCTGAAGAAAGAGTATTTAAAGTATGGGAATTTACTTATGAAGAAGGTAAATTCAAGTGTCTTTATTCATCTACTTTACATGAAGTCCCATAATGTATGGCTTTGCATCCAATGGCATTTTAATGTGCAATTGGATATCGTGAAGGACTCAAATTTTATTTTGTTCTCCATGATGAACTTAAATAAGTTTATTATGAATCATTAAAATAATGCAGTGTTGTTAAATATACTCCTTTAGGAAATCAATTAGCTGTTGGATCTTAGAATTAAATTCTCATTTATGATCCATATACTTATAGATTGATATAAACAATATCAGGACATATGGGTACAATTGCATCATTAGAATGGTGTGATAATACACTTATATCTACTTGTAGTTAGGGATTAGTAATGGTATTCAATCAAACTAGATTGGTTGATCATTCATTTAAATTACATAAAGGATTTTGTTAGACTTATGATCCTGAATATGATTTCCTTATTGGAAGTTATTCTGATAATAAAGTTAGAATCTTTAATGAAAAAGGATAGAATTTATATTATGAAATGGATATCTATCCATGTCAATATGTATGTGTATAAATTCTTAGATTTCTGGATATGATTGCATTTGGAACTAATTGTGGTAAAGTGAGATTATATTTATGGCCTTTCACATAATTCAAAAATGATTAGGAAATGTTGGAATTTCAATTGCATTAAGGACCAATAACATAAATTAGAATGTCTTCAGATCAATAATTTCTTATTACTGGAGCTGAAGATGGTTCAATATAAATTTGTAAGGTTAAAGAATGGTATGATGGTAAAGATATGACACCACAAGAAACATAAAAAGGATAAAGAGTTAATTCAAAAGGGTTACTTGTATCCAACTTATACAGTTTTAGTATATTAGCTTTTGTGAGTAAGAATAGTATTGAAATGAAGAAGGATCTTATTAAAGAATTAGATTTTAGGATTTCTAATCAAAAAAGTGATTAAGAAGATTAAAAATAAGATATAACTTAGAAATATTAAAAATAAGAAAAAGAATTAGAATAACAATATTAACATTAGATTGCTAGATATAAGGAAGAATTATCTTAAATTATGGAAGCAAAAGATACTAGAAATAAAAATTTAGATATTGATTTAATTGATTTTAGAAAAAAGTATTAGGCAGAATCACACTAAATATAAGAAAAAACTGAGAAAGATCTTTTATAATTATATTAGAAGAATGATGAAGTTAAATAAAGATTATAATTGACAAATGAAGAAAATCAAAGAGAATATGAATAAAAGAAAGCTCATTTAGAATCTATTAGAACAAATATTAAAAATGATTAAGATACTAAATTTAATGATTTATTTTCAAGATTTTAATCATCTAAAGAATCTTTTGAATTAGATGAAAAGAAGTATTTAGAGGTATTCAAAGAAACTGAAAAAGAATTTGAATAATTAATAAATGAATAGAAAGAGAAAAAACTAATTAAATTAAAGGAATTATTAGATAAAAGTGAAAAGATAAGATCAAGTAATACTAAATTTAAAAAAGAATGTGATAGATATTAATTAAGAAAATAAGAATTAGAAAATATGATAAGAGAAACAAGAACTTAAAAAGATTTAATTAACAAAGAAAAAGATAATTTCAAATTAATAAATTAAGAAAAAAAGAATTAATTAAAAGAAAGAGAAAGATAAATCTTTTAAAAAGAAAAGGAAATTAAAAATTATAGAAATAAAAATGGTCATTTATAAAATTTTAAGAATGTCAATTCATATCGTTTATAATCTTTATAAGAATAAAAAGCACCTTTACAAGAACATTTATAAGATTTAGATTAGAATGTTAAAATTATGTACTAAGAATTGACTGATGAAGCAGAAGCTGAAAAGAATTTAGAAAACTTAATAGAAGATACTTCCAATAAAATTAAAGAATTGAAAAATTAATATCTGATAAAAAGGGATTCCTTATTCTCAAAAAGAGGAGAGGTCTAAGAAATAGAAAATAATATATTCAAAGTATTAGCTGATCCTGAAATCACTAATTTTAAAGAAATGTTATAAAATGTTCACAAACAACATTTCATTAATGGCAAAATTAACAAAGGTGATGTTAATGAAGATTCTATTTATGCTGAAATTGAAAAGAATACAGAAGTAGCCATACGTGAAGAAATGCTTAGATAAAGAGATTTCTTAAGTAAAAAGATCAACACAATCACTAGAACAAGCAAAGCAGCTGATGAGGATAAAACTAGTCTTATTATTAGAGTTTAAAAGGAAAATACTAATCTAGTAAAATCTTGTAATGAATTAAGAGAATAAAGAGCAAATCTCATCTCTCATCTGTCTAATATGTAAAAAGCCTTAGATATATTACAAAAGGAAATTTCTTCTTTAAATAATGGTGAATCTATTGAATTATAACCATCAGATGAAGATGTTCCACTCTATATAGAGAAAAACAAAATATAAAAACAAATTTCAGCTCCAAAATTAACACCATTTTAATAATATCACTAAGAAAAGGACATATCAAAAATTAGAAAATCTGACACTTTTCTGAAAAGAGATAAAGGATAATTAGATTTATAATAATTGATTAAAGAAATTAAAACATATAATTTAACTGATTAAGAATTAAGAGTAATAATATTTTTATAATTAGGATTAAGTATAGCAATTTTTAAGAAATGATGAATCTTCATCTATTCTTCCTTAAATTCTAAAATATCCATTCAATTAATCTCAAGAGGAAACCCAATTAGCAGGATTAGAGTAATCCATCATTAATACATCCTTGGAAACCTAAAAACTTTAATTGCCATTAATTAAATAATGATGGAAATGAATTTCTATATCGGATTTATTTACATATAATTAATATCTTTATGAATCTATTCCTTTTCTAAGTAGCTCTTAATTTGATTTCAGTGAATTCTTACATTGAAAATTAGATGTAATATTGATATCTGATAAAAATATAATTCTAGAAGTCATAATTATTGTGAACTTAATTTATTGATGTTGATGTTATTTACTATTTAAAATGTCGTATTATAATACTACTATAAATATAACAATTTGGTTTTGATCAAAATAAATTTAGGATAATTTTAATAAACTAATAACTTCTAATTAAAAATCTTTTATGATATTTTAAACTGTTGACTTTTTTAAGTTGGTTACAAATTATTAATTATTCAATTTATTTATTATTTCATATATATTTCCAAAAATTTATGTAGTATTCTTGAATAATAGTAATCATATCCATGTAAATTTTTTTTTGTCATCTCAAACAATTTATTCCAACTCCAATTCTTTAAATAATTTATAGACTATAAAATCAAATACATAAAATAAGGTCCCTTTAATTTATTCATCTAGTATATTACTTTAATCTCTATATCAGAATTTATAGCCAACCTCTAAAAAAACCAAAATAACTCTATAACATTATTTAATTAATTTATTATAGGTACATTACTAATTAATAAATATTGCTAGATCAACAAAATTGTCAAATAGTTTTAATCTAATAATAACCATTATTTATTATTCACAATAATAATGATGTAGTCTCACTTATACTACTATTTTAGGTTCTATTCATGTTAAATCAATTCTGATTTATTTAAAGTGATTTTTATAAGTAAAAATGAAAATTATATTATTAAATTTTTATAAAAAGACAGATTTTCTATAGAATATTAAGATGTTAAGAAATATATAATAAAGTGTGGTAATTATAAAACAATAAATTTTAGTATAACAAAGTCAGAGACTATACTAATCCATTTAATTTACTTATTCCATGGTTGAATGCAATTTTTAAAAAATATATGGGAAATTTCTTTAATGAAGAGATTAATAAAGAATAATTCACATCTATGGGATTAAAAAAGTTAACTCTTAAAGTGAGTTCTCTAAATTAATAAATGGCACCTAATATTCCCTTTGTTTTAGAATCAGGATAGATTTCTCTTTTAAAATTAGATTTACATAAATTAACATGTCTAATCGAGGAAGTGGAATTAACTTTAAATTTCAAGACGATAGAATAATATCGTTTATTTGTGTAAACCTATACAAAATAAAAGATGACAGCAGATAAACTTTAGAAAATTAAAGATGAAATCATTAAAGCATATAAAGTAAAAAGTGAGACATCAAATAATGTAAATTAGAATGCATGGAATATAATTAGATAGTTTTTATAAAAAATAACATTTACAGTTAATAAATTTGTTTTACATATTGTAGAACCAATCCACAATGATAAAATATCTTTGGCAATCAACTAAATTAGTATGAGAGTTAGAAAACTATAGGAAGAAAAAGATTAAATGGTCAGTACTATGATTATTGGTGGTTGTTCACTTCATATTAATGAATAAAATTAATTGTTTGATGTAAACAATTTTTAAAAAGAATCTTGTATATTTAGTTTATAATAACAATATACTAATAAGTATGATTAACATGTTGTTATTCATTTAAAAACTGAATTAAAGGAAAGGTTAAAATTTAATAGTACACTTTGCATCAGATTGATGTAAATGAACTTTAATTATAAATAATTTTAGATAGCATTAAGAATTATAATGAGTATTTTGGATCATAATAAATTTATCTAATCTCAAGATAAAATAATCATTGAATCTATAAAATAAGAAACTCCATAATTTTAATTTACATGGTGTGAATCATAGATTAATATTAATTATTGTGATTAGATAGGAGAACTTATATAGGATGATGTTGAAAGTAAATCATTAAGTGAAGAAGATATGGTTGAATTTAATGAGGATTTAGAATAAGCTTTAGAGAAAAGTTAATTTAATGAAGAAGAAGGTGATTAACAATTTGAGGAATCTTAGATTGAAGGATTAAATTAATCTGTTCTAAATTAATCTAATCTTGGTGATTTAAATCAAAGTACATTAAAATAATCAATTTTCTCAATGTCTGTTTTTAAAGAATTGATAAATGATGAAGATGATAAATAAGGTTTAGAAGAATTGGACGATTGTTAGTTAATTTTTAAATTGAAAATCTAGAAAATAAGATTTAGATTATCAAGAGATAACATAATTGATAAATGGAATATAGATAAATTAAAAAAGACTAATTATTATGAATTAGAATTAGATTAATTAAATTGGTTGATGACAAAAGAAATAACTTAATAATAAATAACAACTGTCAAATAAACAAAAATTGAGATTCCCATTATTTAAGTTTTTCATTATGAATATTGTAATATATTCCCTGAATAAACAGTTGAAGAACAAAATAATAAAGAGGATGATGATAATCAAGACATATTTAAGAGTATAAATGAGGATTTTCCTAATAATTCTTAGGCTTAAGAAAATCAAATGTTTCATTCTTGCTATAATTTAAGTTAAAATGATGTCTTAGATAAGATATCTCAGAAGAAGAATGAATTTATTAAGGAATAAGGAAATTATTATTATAAAAAGAAGTGTTTGATCAGCATTTATGATGGCATAAAAGATGAAAAACCATTAATCACAAAAGTAGATAACCAATTCATATATTCAAATAATAAAATTATATCTCATGGTAATGGTTTATAGATTTAAATGCATCATTTAAATAATTCTTAAGCAATTTCTATCAAATAAATTGATATTAATGTAAATATAGATGAAATCATGGAATTTATATAAATATTTTAAATAGATTATGAAAAGAAATAAATCAAAAGTATACCAAATTTAAATCTTATAACAATCCATTAAATTTAATTTGATGTTTAAATACAAGAGGCAGATTATGTTGACTTCTATTATTTATAATAAATCATAAAGAATGATCCCAATAGTAGCAGTATCATACATTAATAATAAAAAATATCCTTTTTCACATTTGATATCATTGATCTTTAAATATAACAGTCTAGTTCTGGTTTCATTACTTTTAATTCAATAACATGTATAAAGAAAGAATATGATAGAATCAAATCTATATTTCTTAATGAAACTATTGCTGAAATAGGTGCATAAGAACATTCTTAAATTTTAATTAGACCTATCATAAAACTTATGGAAACAAAAGAAATACGAGTTGCAATACCCAAAGTTGAGATTTTCATTAATATGTCTTACATGGAATATGTAAAGACACTATTTACAGTAATTTAAGATTTTTAGAAAAGAATGCTAGCAAAGAGTAAAGATTAAAAAGAAAATAAATAAATAATCAAATTGCTCTTTGATGAAATATTAATTAAAATTAATTTAGAGTAATAAACTAATTCACATTAAGCAAGATTTATTATACATGCATCTAAATTAGCTGCAGAAATTATAGGTAAAGATGAGGTTATGCTTACATTATATAATTGTTTGATCATTGATACTAATTGGAATTCCAAGAAACCAAAACAAGATATCCCAATATATGGTAGTCCCAATGATATAAAAACAGAATAACCACATTAAATATTACATTTTAGAAAATAAAAATATTAAGCAAATCAAGTTTTAATTTATAAATAAGAGAGATTCAACAGGGAAGGTTTCAAAAGTCTTGTGTAAAATGAAACAATCAAATCTGAACCAAATATGGCTTTCTAATATACTACTATCAAATTAAAGGCTAATAAATACTTAAATCCAGATTGTTTAGATGCTTTATATGGAAAAACTAATTTATTTTCATTAAAATTTAATAAAAATAAGAAAATTTAAATTCAATATTAACATGGAATAATTCAAGTAGATGAATAATGGATTAATACAATAACAACTATCTTAGATTTAGCTAAGAAATGGGAATAAACTTTAATACAATAAAAGAATAATACAAACCAAACCAAACCTATCCCAAATTTTACATTGAATGTTTAAAATATATGGTTAAATTACCTACCAACATATAGAAAGTCTACATTGTTGAAATAGTATTTATAGAAAAAAGAACCAATTAAATCATTAATTGCAATATAATCTGAATAATTATATTATTCTTGGATCCGAGTTCTAATCAGAATTAAGAGTGCTACAGTATCAAGTGATTTATAAGCACATTTGAGTTCCGCATAAATATATGTTAAAAGTACATCCAAGGATATTAAACATGCTAATTTGAGTTTCTTAAATCCAATTTTAATGGTTCCACCTTAAATTGGACTTTTTGATGAAAATAGAAAATTTTCTGATGGATTTCAAATAGATAAGGATGAATAAGGTTTATTGAGACTTCTTTGTTTCTAAAAATTATTTAAAATCAAAGGAGTTACAGTCTCAGGAAAAACTATAAATATTGGTTAAATAACAGGAAATCTCAAAAAAGATTCAATTATTAGTCTATGGGATATTACATCAATGACCATAGACAGAATAAAAAAGATTATTCCTGAATAAGAAAATGAAAAATAAATATAGGTTTTGCAAGAAGGTCATAAATACATTCCTACTGAAAATATGAATATATTTGAAGATGATGAAATTGAGTTACCACCAAAAGAAAATATATCTCATTAAAAATAATTTGAGATAGTTCTTAAGAGTCTTGAAATAAAATTAACTGTTGGTTAACATTTCCCACCGGAAGTATTTAGTGATAATAATCCTATTAACACAGAATGTTAATTACATAATTAAGAATAATATTACCTTGAACACTCAAATTTATTATAAATAGAGGAGTTTCCACAAATAAATGATTAATAATGTAGTTCTATTCTTTTGAGTATGAAAGATTTAAAATTAGTATGTTGTGGACCATCATAAAAAGAAATCAATCAATTTTATTTAACTTTATTACATTTTCAAATAACAGATAAAATCTAAAATTCCAAATTTTCTAAATTGATTGGTAAAGAACCTAATCATGAAGAATTGAATTTTGCAGAGGTCTTCTATCAAATAGATAAAACAAATAATATTATTGATTTAGAAGCTAAAATTGTTCCAATAAGAGTCTGTATCTCTGGAGCTGCATTAGAATTTTTATTAGATACTATAAATAGTAATGAATAATTGAGTCCAAAGATTGACTTATTGAGTAAATTAAATATAGGAAATGATAAAGAGTCTATTATTGAATTCTGTGTACAGGAAGGTTATTAAGTGACTTTTTCTAGAATAAGTGAATTAAGTACTAATAATATATATTATATAGAAAAATCAATAAAAGTGAATTTTTTGAATATAGAACGAATATATTGCTATATAACATTTGATGGGAGTGGTGTTAAATTAGATGGAAAGTTAAAAGGATTAGTTCGATTGGCTTCGTATGACAGTTTATTTATATTTTTAAAGAGAGCTCAAATACATAATTTAGTATTTGAAAATGAAAGAGATTTCATCAAGTTTATGTTTGAATAATACTAACATCTCATTAGAAATGATTCCTAATTAGTTTAAAAATTGATTACTTCTTTTAAAGCATTTTAAAATATAACCAATATAGTATTAGGGTAGCAATAAAATATTATTTAGAATTTAAACTATGTTTATGACAATAATAAAATAAGGATTAGTAACTGGAGTGTTTTCAGGATCCATTCCATTAGCAAAGGCACTTGGAGATGAAATAGTATATTTGGCTAAGAAGCCTATAGAAGTTTGTAGCACAATGACAGAAGGAATTGGATTAAAAATGGCAAACGTTGTGTTTAGTCCTATTGAAAGAGTTTTAGACTAATTTTCTACACTTGTATTAAATTTTTGAATGATAATTAGACAACAAGTGATAGAATCCCAAGGGAGTTTCTTAAGAAAAATAATTTAGATTAATCTAATTCATGATCAATATTACTAATTAATACATTTAAAAAATTATATTGTTATGTTTCGAGAATTCTCTGCTCCTAATTAGTATTTTAACCAAGCTCAATAAAATCCATTTAAAAATGCTGGAATGTAAACTATAGATTTTTATGGAAATATTGGATATCCAAAACCAGATTACCCAGTTTTAATGTAATAATAATACTATGACAATTATCAATACAACAAAATGTTTTCATCGTAAGTTTTTACTCCTCATGTTCAGCCTATATTTATTGCAGGTCCTATTTATAAGAATTAACCTGTTTTTTAAGGTCCTTAATATTTAAGTTAGAGCTTATTCCAACCAATCGAAAAGAATAAGTTTTATAAGTATAATTAACCAGATGAAATTATTGAAAATTAAAATAGTTTAAATTTACAATCAAAACAACAATTAGAAGAAAATATCAAGATAAGGAATGAAATTTTAAATTAATGGAATTTTGAAGAAGAATAGAAATAAAAAAGTTCTCATTCTTAAAGTGAATATGAATATGTATAAGAAACTTAAAATAAAAGAAAGAGTCAAAATGATAATGATAAAAAAAGGAGATATTAATAACATAATTAAGAAGAAGAAAAACCCCCTGTTGAGAAAAAGCATTCTTAAAAGAAGAGTGCTCATTCCTTAAAATCTTTGGAGGGGGATAAACCAAAATAACCTTAAAGTCTTCCATCAATCAAAGAAGAAGCAGAATAACCAAAAACCATTTTTACTAAGAAAAATGAAATTTAATAAACTAAATCAAGGAAAAGAGGAAAGAGGAATTTAAAAATTATATTAAAGGCTTTGACATTTCTTCTTATGTATTTCTTAGAAATGAAAAGATAAATATTAAAAAGAAAAAAACTCTAAGCAAATAAAGAAAACAGTTTAGAAATTGTAAATTAAGCAATGCAAGAAGGTGCTGATTGGATATTAAATTTTGCTGAAAATGATTTAAATGTATTTTGGAGTAAAAAAGAGTCATTAAATTGGCTAGAAAATGATTAATTATCAGATAAGGAGAAGATAAACAGAATCAATAAAGTCAAATTGTTTATCTAAAAGCTTTCTATTATTCTATCTGAAAATATGAAAGAATCTAGTTTTAAACCAGAATTTTTCTCATTTCTAGCCTAACTAACTTAAAATTTTTAATTTCCTCCAGATTAATATTTTTTTAATTTCGAAGTCTCTAGATTAGAATTCAATTCTTTTGGTGCTATTAAGAATATAAAAGTGCCATAATAAAAAATGGTTTTGGCATTCTTTATAATGATAAGATTATTGGGGTTCACAATTTTATATGCACCTTGGACTTTAGGAGTAAGCAATATTAAAAAAAGTTCTATTTTAGAATCTAATTCTTTAATCATTGTTTCTGTTCTATAAGAATTAGTACTAAGTGAGTTTAGAGAAATTAAAGTTTTAGAGAATAATTAGAATCATCTGAGTAATGAATTAAAAATAAATGCTCGACCTCAAGGTCCTCTTAAAGTAAATATTAAATAAAATAATATTAAGATAATACCTGATCCTAAGTCTTAACAAGAAAAAATGTTTTTAAAAACAACGCTTGAACCATTAATATATCCAACATATAAAAGGGAAGAAATGAAAGATTTATTTGAGAAATAAATTGAAGTATGTTTTTAACAATTATATTAGTGGGTTGACAAAACAATGACTACATTTGATGATATATATACATAATTAGTAAAAATGACAAACTCTTGGCATAAAAATAATAAGGTTTCTATTACCGCTGGGTTGAAATAGAAAAAAAAATAAAGATACTGATTTTTATCACATTAAAAAGTCTCTTTCAACTTATCCAAATTAATATTTAATATAAATACTTTAAAATTTTAATTTATTAAATTATTTATTCCCATCTATCAACAAAATAGATAATTTTAGCAACTATTCAATAAATTTAATGATTGACACAGATCCTAAATTGTAAATTCTGATATATTAAAAAATATATATTGAGTAGAATTCATCTTAAAAACAATTCAAACGATAAAGATTAAAAAATATAGAACAACTTTAAAACTATTATACCATAAGCAACCTAAGGATTTTTCTAACTCTAATTTATCTCAAATATGATAATTAGCCGCAATTTAATGATATGATAAAATTTTGATAATGGAATTACATTTTCAATTTAATCATAAAAAAAAAGAAAATTATATATTATTGTTATAAATTTTAAATAGGAAAATCTAGAAACTTTGATTTGGTAAAAACTAATGTTGATTAATTTAAAATAATATTTTAGAGTTTAATCTTATTTTCAACATAATGATTTATTAAGAATTGAAAAAGGAATTATACTTTTAGGGCGAACTCTATTCTTTTAATATTAAAGAGAATAATCAAATATATTGTAATTATTGCTATTAGCTCTCCTTTTATTAAATTGAGAGATGCAATTAGTTAAAAATTAACAATTTTTTTTATAATTACTAATTTAATTGAATTTATAAGGATTCATTAATCAGAATCTTTCACCTCTAATTCTTCTGGCTAATTAGATATCTCTTGACATGATTGTAACTCTTCTAGCATGAATAGCGCATAAGTTGGTGTCTTCAAATAATCCAACAAGGTATGCTTCAGCAGCTTCTTAGAGTGCCAAAACAGCTGAGCTTTAGAATCTGAGCTCCTTTTAGAATTCGTGTGCAATTTCTCTGACTAATCTTTAGAATGGAAGTTTTCTGATCAAAAGCTCAGTTGATTTTTGATATTTTCTGATTTCTCTCAAAGCAACTGTTCCTGGTCTGAATTTGTGGGGCTTCTTTAAACCTCCAGTTGCTCCAACAGCTGGGGCTGTTTTTCTTGCAGCCTTGGTAGCCAAATGCTTGGTTGGTTTCTTGTTACCAGCAGTGCTCTTTCTTGCAGTTTATTTTGTTCTTGCCATTATTATTTATATTTTTATTTAATTTTGAATTTGTATTATGAGGGGGGTTTTTAATCTGATATACTCAAATATGATTGGTTGAAATGGAATATTTAATAACAGTAAAAGACAATAAACTTGTCTTGAAATCAATTAGACTCCATCTCAATATATGAAATCAATCTATACTTCAAATTTGATGATCTATACTAAAAACATTTCCATTCAAGAAAGACACTTTAATATTATGGAAAAATAAAAAATTATTTGCATACTCTAAATGCAATATTATTAAACTGTTAAATATATATCAATATAGTTTAATTTTAGTTTGTGATTTAAGAAAACATCATTTTTGAAATCACTAATTAAAATAATAAAGTCCTCCCATTTTTCATATAAATTAATTTAAACCAGAAATCAAAATTCAAAGTATGAAATGCTATGGATAAACCCATGAGTCATATTTGAAAGGTTGGTGAATAGAAATATCACTAAAATAAAGGAGAAGAGCATTTCAAAGGAAAATTTGTATGATGGCTTATTGATAAATTTTTATAATAAATAATAATGTTGCCTTTACCAGTATAGACAAGAAAAATGCCAAAATTAGATTTAATGGATTTAATAGAATAAGGGTTTGGGTAAAATATGAGTTTATACTCTGAAATTCCATCAGAGCTTCAATATTGCTAATTTCATAAGTATCATTAAAAAAATGATGAATGTATGATTTTCAAAGAAGATTATTCAATTTACATGTACGCAAAAAAATACAAAAATTATTGGCAAATTTACACAAGAGATCCTTCAGATTCATAATTTGATAAAGAAAATTTTGAATGGATCTTGAAAATTGAAGATGATGTTTTGAGTCTTTGGAAGAAGCCTAATTAATTTATTTCAGTAGTCAAAATAATCCATTGCAGTAATTATACTGAATCATATAATCGTATGCGTTTACTAATTTCAAATGGGAAATTAAATAATGTGCCTTTATAGTTTGATTCAGATTATTATCCCAATGGCTGTGATTATATTTCAACTATTCCACCAATATATAATTCGAAAAAAAGAGTTTGGCATATGCAGGATTCAGAAAGGATGTAAAAAGCAAGCAAAAGGAACTTTTTGTTAGGTTTGCACTGTAATGAGGAAAAGAAATAGGTCCTTAAAATGGGTAAAATCTAAACAGGAGTATTCATAGTGGATTTTAAGGAACCTATCAATTTTGTGATAGCCTTCAGTGTTGCTTTGGCTACTTGTGACCTAAAGTCAAGAATAAGAGATTAATGAAAATTATAAATATATTATATATACTAAAGATCAATTTATTAAATAGCATAGCAATTTTTATAGATCTATTTTATTTACAGGCTTATTAATAAAATGAGACATGCCAACTTCATAACATCCTTATCTTGTTTGACTATCAGTAAATGCAGTACAAGCAATTATTTTAGGTGAACCAGCTTTATATTTATTTAAAATGGCTTTTGTTGTCACATAACCATCCATTATTGGCATATTGATATCCATAAAAATTATACTATATAAACAATGAGCTATGTAATATAAATTTATAATACCTTATTCTAATTTTTTAATTGCTTCTAAGCCATTAAATGCATGATCGGCTTCTAAATTCAAGGATTTCAACATTAATTCCAATCCCAAAATATTAATCATTTCATCATCAACAATGAGGATGGTCTTACACTTGCAATCAAGAACATAAGGTTCACTTACTCCAACTGATTGTTATCTTAATTCACGAATTATATCACTAGGACCATAATTAAATTTCACATTTTAAATTTATAATCTTTTTTAGTAATCTTCTTCATTAGTTTCTTCATTTACACTATCTGAATCTATTTTTGTGTACTACATTTACATTCCTTAAAAACAATCTTTTGTAGGTTATTTAAAATATGAATGATCTCTATTTAAATCTTCATGAAAGCTTTTAACTTTTGGTACCATGACAGTACTAAATCTTTTTGTTAATGGTTTCTTCAATCCACTTAAACTTAATTCAATTTATGATTGTTTTAAATCGACAATTACATTTTTACCTATTTTTAAAATACCACTTGAATTATCTTATGAAGCCACTAAAGTATAATTGATATTTAGTTGTTCATTAATTATCTTGAATGTTACTTTAGTACCTTTTTCTTCTTGATTGTTTGAATACTTAATTCCTCCACCTTCTTCGTACTTTAGATTGGCAAGGCTCATCGCAATTTTATTACATAAATAACTTCCTAATCCAAACCCAGCTGTATTTTTTGATATCTTTTATTCATTTTTATAGTCAGTTTTGAGTATATCTGTTAATGTTTCAAGTTCAGTAGTTGTGAGCCCAACGCCTGTGTCAACAATTTCAAATTGGATATATTTATTTTATTCAGTTGATTTGACTAACAATTTAATACCACCTTTGAAAGTAAACTTTTGAGCATTAGAAATTAAGGTTATTAAGATTTATTTTAGTCTTCTTCTATCTGTGAAGATAGTTTTTTCATTTAAAAAAACATCATAGTTAATAGTTAATCCTTTTTATTATAAAGAATGAGAAAAAATACTTTTTACTTCATCAAGAACTTCAATAATCTTTAATATTATCAGATATATCTTACATCTAATTTTTCAAATTATAATTCTAGCTTCTTTCCCAAAAAAGCATTAAAATCAATCATGTCTAACACGAAATGGTACATAATCATTCCGGTAGCTTTAATAGGTTAAAAGTAAGATTATAATTCTTAATCATTATATTTATCTATTGCTACTTAGGATAAAGCAAGTAAATAATTTAAAGATGTTCCAAACTCATGTGACATAGTATTAAATAATTATTTTAAAATTGCATAAATATAACTTCTTTTTTAATATTTATCTCTTTCTTCAATGTCATAAAATTGTATTTCAAAATCATTTTAATAAATGATTTTAATTATATGATTATCTATTTTTGGATATGTGTAATCAATAATTTATATAACCATTGGGATGGCATTATTTTTAACTTAGTCTAAAAAATATTTTAACGAAATTTAATTGCATTTTGAAGGTAATAACTATTTAGATTTTGAGTCAATCTTATTTATGTGTAAACCCTAAAGTAGATCTTACACATCACCTTCTATTAATTAGTAAATGACACTTTATTTTGAAAATTCTTAAACATTATATTAGTCATCCAAAAATAAAGAAGTAACTTTTGGATCCACAATTCGATCTCCAATGTTCCTTGGATTGGATCCGTCATTATTTACTATAGTATAGTTTATTTTAGATTGCATCATTATTTATGGTTTATTCGCTTCGTTTAGAAGTTAATCTTGGTATAAAAACAATTCCATCAACATTATTGCTATCCCTGCAAAAACACTTCGAAAAATTTCATGAATCTAAGGAGATGTCCCAAATATTAATATGACGAGAAGTAAGACTAATATTATTTATTCAGTTTGTTACCCAACCATTCTAGTAGTAAACCCCTACTTAATTTTTTTTAAAGTTATATTCGCATCACTATATGATAGGTCCCTGTAAAATATTTAAACTGAGAATTTGGCATCAATAAAAAGATTATCGTTGCCAAGCATAAAAGCAGTAATCTCTGAATTAAATCTGAATAATTCATCCTCCTTAAAAGTAATAGTATAGCTATTCCAAAAAGTTCTAAAGCCAACGCTATCACTTCTTATGGTTCTTTAAATTCTACAAAACCTATGATAGTTGATATAGATTATGTCACTATAAGAGTAATTAATATTTTCATAATTAATGAGTAATACATCTAAATTAAGGCCTATTAATCATTCGCCGGCTTATGAGGCTGTAAAGAAAGGTATCCTAAAATAGAAGTATTAATCCCTCAAAATCTAGGAATGAATGGATATTTCATATATAGAAGTTGATATGAAATTATGCAAGTAAATGCTTCATAAACCAATTACATATATATAATTAGAAAATAATATAGAATCAATTTTAATTTATAAAGTCAAAGGTAATATAGAGAAATAATTATTATATGTGCTTTTGATTGAAATACCATTTTAACCTTACTTTTGATGCAATATTGCAAATTTGAAATTATAAAAACTCAATTTCTTTTCTCTTAAGTTGTGAAATTTATTTTATTATCATTTTTCTGGTTTAATTCTTATGATTGAATTTCTCTTCTTGGAGTTTAATTATTAAATCATTTCATTAGATCTAATATAAACTAAAAATTAATGAGGCTGATATTTATATTATTATATCTATAATTTATAATTTATACACATTAATCCATTCCTAAAAGCAATAAAATACAACCAAATGTTGCAAGCGATTAATTATATCATCTTTTTTAATGGAAATGTTTATCTTATTTTATTTAAATTGAGTAAGATAATCAATTTCTAAACTCTAATCACTTGAAGAATTGAAAAATTCAAAAACGATGATAGTTCTTCTGATCCAAAAATATTCTGCACTTTGACAAATTATTTTCATTCAAAATTAACTCATGTTTTATCCAACATATTTATTATATATATCTTTTTTTTGTTGACACATTCTTTTTGATGAATTCATATTTTTGATATCTTGATATTTGCTAAATTGAGATGTGATGATGTTTCATATTATTAAATATTCATTATTGATATTAATTCAAAAAATATCTTAATTTTATAATTTCTATAATTAAAATACTTACCATACTTTGACAATGTACTAATAATGTAATTATCCTTAAATCGTCTATAATAATTCATAATTTTCATCCTCTTTTATTCTTATTAAATTTACTGGTTTTCCTTTAATATTATGTACAATCTAGTTGGTATTAACAAATTAATTATTCTGTTCTCTTTAAGTGAATTATAATCTATTAATTATTTATATTTACTTAATTATGATTTATTAAATTTAGAAAAGTCTTTTCCTTAGGTTCCATACTCCCTTTTTAATAAAAGAAAGTATATATTATTTGTTAAAAGAATAATTTTTCCTTAAATTTTATTGAAATAGTTATAAACATGATAATTTTAATCCAATTAACTATAATTAAATTTTTGATTTAATTAATTTTTTATTTTATCAAAGATTATTTTCATATAGACGTTTCTTATAATACTTCACAAATTTTAATATATAAATCATCTAAGTTATTTCTTGAAAACCTAAGAACTCCATTCTTTCATCATAGGACAATTTTTGTCAATTATTTTATCTTTAAATCTAGTTTTTTGTTTTTTTTCCTAATTTTCAAATAATTCCTTTTTTTTAGAAATCTTAAGTTAATTATCTTACCAGAGTTTATTTTAATATTTTAATCTTCTTTAATAATGATTGATATTCTACTTTATAAATATGGCATGCTGCCAGCTTAATTAAACTATTCTAATTCAATAGTTTAACTTAATATTCTAATGAATCATTCTATAGCAAATGTTTAAATAAAAAATATTATATTA